>JASANY010000830.1:0-15000 GCA_030849755.1 Trypanosoma avium
CAGTGTACAGTTATACTGAATAGGGAAAGTACACAATACTGATTAAATATTATATTCTCTGGATTCTAAAAAAGTTTAGTGGAATCTACCTTGTTTTCTGTTTATATATTTATAGAATTTTGTACATTTACTGATAGCAATCGAAATTAATTATTTTATTTTAATTTTTTTTTTTTTTTTTTCCTTCGATAATAAAGCTTATAAATGCTCGTTTATAAGTTTTATTAAAACGAAACTTGTTACTTTCTGATTTCCCAAAACATTTTGCTTGTTTTGTCTTATTTTCTCTTTGGAGAATAGGAAGAAAAATTAAATCATAAAAAAGCGCTCTTTTTATTATATTGTTATTGCCACATTTTGTTGTAGATACCATTCTAGGAGGGTTTCCAGAACTCCTCCCTTATTATTCCCAGAATTGCGTCTATCCACATTTCTCGAACCCAAGTAACGTAGTGGATACCATCCAGTGTTGAATGCTGCATACCATATGATAATGCGAATAAATCCAAAAATCGGATACGTAATCCATTTTTCGAAAATTTATCGCATAATATTTTTTTATCACAAACAGAGAAATAGGATGTGGTACTGTTGTTATTAAAAATTTGACTTTCAAAGCTTTTGTTGGTTTTAGTTGAGATATTATTGTTAGAAATCGCTAACCTTTGTGAAAAGCGCATTACTGCATGCCACTCCGCTATTGTGTACATGAGGTGTCTCAGATTATTACGACATTCAATTCTACCCCTTCCAACGGGCCGGGGAAATTGATGATATCGGTTAAATGCCACCGCCATCGTACTCGCCCAAATAATAAGCCGATCATCACGAGATACCGTTTCCTGCCCCAATACGCCTGTAACGGGGGATTTTAAACGAGACAACAAAGTTGTAAATATATCTTCCACATACCGATAGTGATTTTCAACAGACTCGCATCGTACTGAATGGTGTTGTCCGACACCCATAATAAACACACCTTTAGGATCCTCCAGGGCTTTCATAACATCAGTTGAATTTATTTCTAATAAACTTGATGGAATAAATATAATAGTCATGTTATACCCTGGGAAATTATCCTGCCGTTTACTACGCCATGCTTTATTTAGTGGGTATTTCACATTTAAACGTGAAAGCAATGCGTAGAAAGCAAATCGCACGTGACTATCACCTATAAAGTAAATGCGCTGATTCTGTAATAGTTTTAATAGTACTGGTGGTTCTGTAGCTTCATCAGGCATAGGTGCCGACCATCGCTTAAATGATGGAATTAAAAAATGTCCATTACCACGAAGTTGACTTCTGGGGTCAAGAACAGGAACATCACCTCCACTACTACGCCATTCGAAGACTAAACCAAGGTCCAATCGACCCACAAGATCAAATTTGTATCTGGGTTGCAAAGAGTAATTATGTATGGATGTCATGCCATAATATTTCGCAAAATAATCCTTGTAAGTTGGATGTATTAGATAATTTGTAATAGGATCTTTGCCAATCGCTAGCCAAGTAGACCATGGATATCTATGAGTGTCTGAATGACGGTCTTTAACACTATGACGAAAGCAAAGTTTACCCAGTCTTTCTTGCTCTTCTTGTTGTTGTTGAAGCACTTTTCCATTTACACGTGCTACTCCTTCCGTCGAGGACCATGTTCCCTGCACAACACATGCACGGGAGTCATTAGAAGTTGGGGGAAGTGGAGATAAACGTTGCAATTCAAACGGGAGGTTCTGTTCCTTTACCTCACGAATAGCATTATACTTTTGAAAGACATGATCCACCCAGATTGTAATATTTGATGGTTGATTACCAACATTAATAGCGGCCCCCTCATACACACAGTGTTCTCGAACGAACCGAAAAAGCAAAGGTACAACCCGCTTCTCTTTATTATTCTCTAACAATATAGTACCCTCAAACCAATCAGGTCCAATACCTGTAGTAAAGGATCTTGGAACATCATTGGTACCCACACCTTCTCCTTCTCCCCGTAAAGTTTCAACAAGCTCAGCTGCTAGTGAGGAATTCAATGCAGTTACTTCAGCTGTACGCAATATTCCCTCACTATATCGACGATATACAGAGCAACTCCGAGAATTCATACTTGTTGAAAGTTGTACCACTACAGGACGCACACGCCATACCACTAAAGAAGGATTAGTAATACTAACGTTTTCTACACCCTCAGAAAGAAGAGTAAAAAAAAATCTTTCCTTTCCCTTATTAGTCATATTATTAGTTGTAGTTTCATTTGTATTAACATCTTGTAAATTGAGCACAGTTTTTAAAGCTTCATTATATCGCCCTACACTACTTACCTCATTTACCAAATGATGCTGCGATTTCATGAAATTCCAGAACTGACAAGTAGCCGGGAGATGACTAACTTCCGTTGCTAGAGTTGGTGGAATTACACTACCACCACTAACTCCTTTTTGATAATTACCGCGTGTGGCGCATCCATACAGCTGTGTAGATTCAGAATTTCCACTTTTATTGTCAGCAAAATGAAAAAAAGAAGCCACCTCTGCTTTACCGGTCCACAGATCATTATCAGCTTCAAATGGGGGTAAATAATTTAAGGTAGCGAGTATAATTAAAACCAACACCAGTGTAAAATAGATTACGCGACGATCATAGCACTTGTTTAAATATAAACGAAGACCCATTATAAAGACTAATTTTATTTAATGAATATATTTATAAAAACTAATGTTTATACCCGTTTAGAAAATCGGGGGTGGATAAAAATATCTAAAAATATCAAACAAACCAACATATATCAGAAGAAAAGGGAGAAAGAAAGCGTTTTTTTTTTTTTTTCATTATTATTATCCTTTTTCTTTATTTTACTATCCCATAAATAAAAAAAAAAAAATAATAATAATAATAACAATCAAAGAAAAAAAATAGAAAAAAAGAAAAAAACATCTCGAAATAAATTCTTTTTTACTCCTTTTTTTCTTTTTTGGTATGAGTGCTTTGCTTTTCCTTTCTCTACTTTCACTCATCACTGTAAATTTCTCTAAGGAATAATTTCATTATTATCTTTTTCTTATGAGGATAAGGTCTTTCTTCTATCAATTTATTATTTTTGTTTTTCTTTTCATGCTTTCTTCATACCATAAGTACGATAATTATCACGAAAAAGAAGGCGAAAAAAAAAAAAAAACCCTTAATCATATTTTTTTACCCATATAAGAAATAAGAATAATAATATAATATATATAAAGCGTTATTTTGTTCCCTAATCATACACATCTAAACGTCTCACAGGTGGTGAAACCCCCTCTCCACCGTAACTCTCTTCATTTTCATATTGATATTGTTGTTGTTGTTGATCATACAGGGATTTAACAGAAGCACCACGTCCTGTTCCATTTCTTGGAAGTGTAACTTTTGGTACAGAAATAGCTGCCGCCCCTGCTGCTGGCTGAATCACATAATCCGCAATAAAACTTGCGGCCACCACCACAATAAGAGTTGCAAGGACACCAAGGAAAACATAAAAACCATAAAGTCGCCCTCCCTCTCGTGGGGCTCGGGGTTGATTTCCCACGAGATTCATAACAGAAGGCATGGCGAGTCCTATCGAGTATGAAAGTGGGACAGTGCTGCCTGGAAAATAATTTAACTCTGACACCACACAAGCCTCAGATTCACATAATAAAAGAATCTGATTCCGTTCACCCCGTACAACCCAACCGAAAAGTTGTACATCACTGTTAAATTCACAAAAGGTATCACTTGAAATTTCATTACATAACTGTGTTGGATTAAACCCATAAACCCCAAGTGAACGAGATATGACACCTGGTACACCACCAGTTGTTGCACTGTTAATCGTTATAGTAGAATTATTTTTCATAGCATCTCCAATAGTAGTAAAGCGTCCACCAAGAAATAATTCATAGGCAAGTTTTGCAAGATCTAATACAGAAGTATAATACATGTAATCAGATGTGTAAGCAGCGTGAATTGTAAAAGATGTAGATACTGCAGATCCATCGCCTGTAACATCCTGTACAGTTCGTCCAGATAAACTTGAAGTAGTACTTACAGGATAAGTTAAAGTTGGGAAAGCTCCTATAGTATCAAGAAGAAATGTTCCAGTAAGTCCTGCAGGTGAAATAAATGTATTTTGTATAAATGTTGCAACAGACATAGGTGTTGTACTAGTAGAAAGAATTTTATCAAGAATATATGTTATAAGTGCTGTATTCATTCGAGAGTAACGATAACTGCTGCTTAAACCAGGTTGTACAGCTCCCCATATGTTTACACTGTTAATTCCAGAAAAAACATTCTCAAGAAAAGTTTCAAGACTTGCTGCTGGTCCTGGTATTAATACCGCCCCACTATCAAATCCTGCCTCTGTAAAAGATGAGGTATGTAAAAGTAATGTATCAAGTGAAACTACAGCTGTTGGAAATAGTGGATTTTGAAAAGCCACAGTTCCATTATATGGTGCAGGTAAATATTCAGATGGAATTACTTGTGTTCGAGTGAAAGGCAAGACATTAGTTTCAGATAAATAGGCGACTGTCATATCAAGAAAAACTTCTGAGAGAGTGTTAGTACGGAAACTGTTACCCTCCGTCATTGAAATATTTGTACCAACAATAGTTTGATTTCCGAGTGCAGTAGACATACTAGAATCGATGCCACTTCCTTTACGCCATGTAGCAACAGCACCTGCAAATACAGTAGAATCTTCTTGTGTAAGTTTATTAAAATATGTCTTAATATCACCTAACTGAGCCTCTGCTAGGGTTAAACTTATAGAAAATATTAGGGCAGTTAAGATATAAAGACAAAGTGAATGAGGAAGTGCTTTCATAGTGAAATACACTATCTATCTATATATATATATATATATATATTTCTACTCCTTTATAATACGGTAAAAAATATAGAATACAAATACGATTGAAAGAAGGGGAGTAATACAGGACGATAATATATATATATATATATATAAAGAAAATAAGCTTTTTTTTTTTTTGGAAACTATCAACAATAACTCTAGAAAACTATGAGAATTAAACCTAATACAAATATCTACTTTTTCTATATATATATCTCTCTCTTTCTTTGGATTACTATGTAATTATTATTATTCTTAGGATGTGTAGAATGAGAGATTTACTATTTAAATAAACTCTAGCATAAAAAAAAAGAAAAAAAAAAAGAAAAAGAAAACAATAAAAAATAATAGTAGTATGTTATACATTAACAGAAAACAGAAGAAAAAAGGGTTTGTGCTTCATTATTTTCATACATATATGTGAGTTAAAATCATTATTAAAATCATATTTACTTCCACAATTTTTTTTTTTTTAATTAATTCTTTTGTTTCGTCCCCTCTCATTAATTCTCTTGTGAATTAAGACCCTAATGTGGCATCTGCTGCTGCACATTCTAGCGACCACCACAATTTCATAATTATATCTTTCAACGATAAATCTTGATTTTGTTGTTGTTGATAGTCTACAACCACCGCCTTAGGAGCAGGACGCCAGACTGGTGTGACCTGTGATTCAACTCTCACCCTTTTCTCTGGATTTTCAACTTCCTCTTCCTTTTTAACTTTCATTCGTGACTTTATATTTTTTAAACGAAGCTGAGTCGATTCGACTTGATCTTCTGTGTGTTCACTATTCATACTATTATTATTATTATCATAATTATCATCATCATCACCTGCTGCTGCACCAATTGAAGAGGGTTGTACCGCTGCTAACATATCGTTCAAATCATAGTCCCCATTTTTATTTTTATTTTCTTCTTCTTCTTGTTGTTGTTGTTGTGGTGGTGGTGGTGGAGTTTGTTTTTTATGTAAACGAATTTGTGTTGTAGTGCGGAGGGAACGTTCCGCCCGCTCCACAAGTTGTTGCATTCCTTCAGTAAGTTGCCCAGGAATTGCAGGATGTTTTAAAACACACCCTTTAAATACATCCCACCAACCTGTAAAAAAATTACTTGTATTTCCTGCATTTTTACTATTATTATTATTATTAATTTTATTACGATCATTACGTCGACTCTCCCGCTGACGCCCAGTTAATGTAGCGAAAAATCCCACCATAATAAGTAATGATTGATGTGGGAGTGGCCCAAGAAATAATGCATAGGCGGCAGCTTGTAAATGTCTTACAATTGGGGCTGGAAGTGCTAACGCGAGATCCACAGCGTTGGAAGTAACTTCAACCATCATGGCATCCATTTGAGGCATTATATCATTTGTTAATGCAGGATAAAGTAAGAGAGCTTCTAGAAATAAATGTAACGCACACTCAATTAAACATTCTAATTCTTCTACTGGGGTATTAAAAATGGCAACGGCAGAAGTTGAAGGAAAAGAATTATTATTATTATTATTATTATTATTATTATTATTATTATAAGAAGAATTATCACTTGTGATGTGACGATTAGATTTTGAGTGAGAAGCTACTACTGTTGCTGGTTCTACTCCTCCTAAAAGTTTTCCTCCTTTACCTACTCCACGTGTTCTCTCATTACTATTATTTAAAGAAGTATCATTATTATTATTATTATTAGTTTTTGAAGATGATGGTCGAACAAAAACACCTCGACAACCTATAAGTCGTCGAGCTGCAGTTGCAAGACCAAAAATAATTGTTGCAATAGGATCTCGTATAGCAGTATTTCGAGATCCTCTACGAATTGGTGCTGTAATAATAATTGGATCCTGTTGTTGTTGACTTTTTTTTCTTCCTCCTGATGTTCCACTATTATTTGAAGATGATAAAGGTGGAACAATGACAACAAGATTTCGTGGATTAAGAAGATCTACTCGTACATAACTTTGCGTTGCCTCACAAAAAACACTCCAACATCGTGGTAATGATGGTTCTATGTAATCTATATTATTTGAATTTTTTCCTACAGTAGAAGAATAACCTCGTCTACTTCGACTCATACTTCTTTTTCCATTATAAACATTATATTTATCTATTTCTTGCATATTATGCATAACTGGTAATAAATCAATAGCCTGCACAAATGCCTCTTCAAGAAGTTGAACACCAAGCACAAGATCTCCTGAAGTTTTACCAGAAGATGATTTTACTCTCAGCATCACACCAGGTGAACATACTTCACATGAATGAAAATCACCTTTTTCATTACCAACACTATTATTAATATTATCAGTATTACTATTTTTATTATTATTATTATTATTATTATTATTTTTATATTTACCAATAGTACGTGGTAGCCAAACACCTATGCGTGAACCACGCCCAATTACATTAAAATTTAATAAAAAAAAAGGAGGAGGTAAAAGCAAACGATAAGGCCGCTGCTGCCACGCCTCCTCCACCAATAAACAACATAAAATACTACAAAATGCAGAAAATTGTGAGGCAGAGCGGGGCTCTCTTCGCACAAGATCATGTAAATGTGGAATATCTTCAATAAGGGCGGTATTTCCAACTAATGATGAAACTTTTAACGCACATGCAAAATAATAGGCGCGAGCAAAACGAGTTCCACAATTATCAACAGTATCAAACCATTCACTTAATAATCTCATAGCAACACGTTGCACCCCCGCCTCATCCTCTGCATACATGTGAATTGAGGAGAAATAAGAAGAAGATTCTTCTATTTTAGCTCCACCACCCACAGTCGTACTTTTTGCCCCACTAGTACTACTATTATTATTATTATTATTATTATTATTATTATTATTATTATTATTATGATTATTATGATTATGTGAAGAAGTAGTTGAATCCTCACAAATCTGAAGGAACCACATAACAGCTTCCGACCATGATCGTTTTACTATTCCAGAATTAGAAAATTCTCCCCTTGTTATATTATTATTATTATCTATATTATTATTATTATTTGTATTTGGAGACCACTCCATTGCCCATAATGAGCCACTATGAAAAAGTAATGCAAGAAAAAGACGATCTGAACCTAACAAACGTCGCCATATTTCAATACAACGTCGCCATCGCTGAGCACTTTTACATACTTCATTTTGAAGATTATTACTACTGCTACTACTACCAGTATTATTATTATTTTGCTCAGATTGACGCGATGGCCAAACACTTTCAGGTTCACTCTTGTAATTATCTAAACTTTCAGTTTCATTAATATCACCAGAGAGATGCCGCAAGAGAACTGGCAGAAGTCGCTCAAGTACTTGCAGCATATATATATATATATTATTTTTCTTTCTCTCACTCTTCTAAAAAGAAAAATGAAAATAAACCTCTGCACTCCACAACTCTCTTTTTATTAATTTATTGGGGAAATTATTATTATTATTATTATTTTTTTTTGTGTATGGGTGTAAAAGAGTAAGCAAATAAAGAAAAAGAAAATAAATGAAGATATTACATTAAATAATGTAAATTTATGTAGTACGGTAGCAAAAGAAAAAAAAGCAATTCAAAAAATTGTTTTCCTATTATATAAATAAGCGATTCACTCTACGATTGCAAAGAAAAGAAAAAAAAAAGGGAAAAAATCCCAAAGAAGAAAAAATAAAATAAAACATTTTTTTTTTTTCGTTCTGTGTCGGTGTATGTGATTCTTCTACTCTCATTTAATAAAGAAAATCAATACCCAATTCTACTAGTAACAGAATAAATAAGTAATAATAAAAAAAATCAAATCAAAAAAAAAAAAAAATATATAATTAATTAATTAAATCATGGACATGCATCATATAAATACTGCATTATCTCCTCCGCATTACTTCCATGATTTTTCATACTTTGCACAAACGCCTCCTCACATGTGCGTAAAAATAAATTTTGTTTTTTTTCCTCCGCAAGTGTACTTGGAATTGTTGGAGTACCTTTCGCTACACTATTTATATATTTCTCAAGTTGATTTGTTATAAATGAGGCATCAGGGTGTGTTGTGGGAATTATTTCACGTGAAAATCGAAGGAAATTTACTGTATACTCATGACCTGGAAATACATATGTTTTACTATCAAGATTATTATTATTATTATTAATATTATAAACTTTTCGTAGGGCCGCACACATATCTTTTGCATTTCCCTCAAAAAATGCCCCAATTCCTCCAATAAACATTGTATCTCCAGTAAATAAAGCCGCCCCATCATTTTCATAATTTGGATGAAATATTTTATATAAAACATGTCCACTTGTATGACAAGGAGCATCTAATACTTTTACTTTTAATTCACCAAGTGAAAATATATCCCCTTCACGAACTTTTTGTGTGACTCCAGGAATATTATCATTAACACCTCCTATAATATTAAAATTTTCATTTATTTGTAATTGTTTTGGTAATATTTTATTTCCACCAGAGTGATCCCAGTGTTTATGTGTGCTAAGAATAGTACGAAATGTAAAATTATTATTATTAAATTTTTTAATATAATCAATAACAGGTGCAGTATCGTTAGAAACATCAACAGCTGCTAGTGTATTAGTAGCTTTATCATGAATAATATATGTGTAATTATCTTTTAATACAGGAATAACTGCTACAGAGAAGGCATTACCAATATTTTTTACAACTACTTCCATCTTTTTCATTTTTTTTTCTTTTTTGGGGGACTATATATATAATAAAATTTCAATTTATAATTTTATTTTCCTTCTATCTTAAAAAAAATTATCAAAAAAGAAATTAAAAGAAAAAAAAAAGGAAGTTGACACTTATAAATAAATAAAGTTTGTAATAATAATAATAATAATAATAATAATAATAATAATAATAATAAAAGAAAATATAAATACACAGAGACATATTCATAGAAAGACAGATAAAGCCAAATGGATTAAACACACATATACACTATAAGAGAGGAATAAATCAAAAATAATAAAGAATTGTGGTTTTATTTTAATTACTTTTTTACTTCATTTACTGTTTTTTTTTTTTTTTTTTTTTGTTTCGGCAACACATTCATAATCATCTCTCATTCAATCTATTCTCAATTATTATTGAGAATGAAAAAATAAATAAATGAGTGAAAATGCGTTTAAAAAAAAAAAATAATAATAAAAAGAGAGAGGAGAAATGATAATAAGACCATACATCATGATGGGTGCAGCATACAAAAATAATAATTATTATAAATTAATTAATTAAAATAAGTAAATAGAAAAGGGAAAGGGGCAAAAAAAAAAAAGACATCATACAATAGACAAAATATCAAAATTGGTAGTCAAGGTGAAAAAAAAATAAAAAAAAAATACAGAGAGATACATTCATTCATTTATATATATTTATAATTGTACATATATATAAAGAGAAAGAGTAATAAGGGATCTAAGAGAAAAAAAGAAAAAAAAAGAAAATGCATATATCAATAATTTCTCTTTTTCTCTCTATCTCTCTTGTTCTTTTTTTTACTTTCATTCTTTCTTTCTTTCTCTTGCTAATTAACTGTCTCCATTTACTGTTGAGAGGTTGGTCAGCCTTTTCTTTTTTATTTTGTTTTTTAATTTGTGTTAATGTATATATATTTATTTATACATAGCAATTTAGACAAACGCAAATACATATTATATATATATATATATATATATATATATACTTTTTTTTTTAATTTTTTTCATTCGGTTGTTTATATATTTGCCTCATTCTTCTTTTTTTTCTTTCATTTTTTTTTTTTTTTCTATTAAACTATGAGCCAAGGTCAATAAAGTTTTACGTTTTTTTTTTTATTATTTTCTAATTTGGCCAGTTGAATTTATTACTTCTTTTTTTTTCCTCTAAATTTTTGCTCTTTTTTCGTTCTTTTGCATATATTTATATACTTTTTCTCTCTTTCTAAATTATCAACTGTTTTTTTTTTTTTGTTTGTTTTGTTTTGTTTTGTTTCTAGCTTCTTTTTCTTCTTTACTTTTTGCTTTACACCACTCATAATTTATCTTATGTACTATTATTATCCTAAATAATAATAAATAACACTTTACTATTATTATTATTATTATTATTATTTTATTTACTTTATTTCTTACCAACATCTCGCTTACGTGCTACCCCGTGTTGTTTCTGCGTATACAATCGTCGCCAACTTCGACTCTCCCGTTCTTTTAATTCAATTCCTCTATTTTCAATTTCACTTCTTTTCACATCCGCCTCATGAAATTCTTCTTCTGCTTTACTATGTTCGCCTCGTACATGATATTTCCCACCTTTGCGTGTGTGTGAATTTGCCTCACGAATCATTTGAGAAATTGTATTGCCAACATAATAACGTGGGAAATATGCAGAGCGAAGTGGGACTCGTGCCCAGCCTGCTAATGGGCCAGTCCAAGGTCGAAGTAATATTTTAATAATATAAAATAATTTCCCTGAGGCTGGTATACAACACAGCACTAGTAAAAAACAAATAATAATAAATACAATAGGTCCAATAATAACAGCTGGTAACCAAGGACGAATATGAATAGAAGACATATAAAGTCCATAAGCAATCCAGCCTAATGCAAAACAAGTTATTGCATAATACGCGGCCATACCAACACCCATTGCAAATCCAACAATTGTGCGACGTAAAGCTGAGAAAATATAACCAGCAGGTTTTTGTTTTCGAGGAATATATCCAGCAGGAGGTAAAGGATTTCCAGAAAATAAACGAGCACTTAATGAAGAAGCTTCTTGAACTTGCATTGCCACCACAAACATGGGAATAAAAAAAAGTAAAAAAGGTGGAACGGAGGAAAAGATGCAAAACCACCATGTAATATTAAGAGAATAAGCCTCCGACTCATTTACAAGTTGTACCATTAATAATACAAATCCACTATACATATATCCCACAGCTCCACCAAGTAAAATAAAAGGAATTGCCCCAATAAATCCATCCCATATTCGCCCATACCACCTCTCATCACTAGAGACTCCACTGTAAAATATAAAAAGTACAAGAAATAAAAATCCAGCACAACTCCCAGCTGCAATATAGACTGGAGTAGTGAGCATAAACTGAAAAGGAAGTTGTAGGGCACATACAATCACAAATGCAACAAATGCTGCTAATCCAACAACACACGCACAAATTAACCAAAAAAGTGGATCCACTGGATCAAAATCCTCCCGTTCATCATAAGAAGCCATTCGAATAATTTTTTTATTTTTAGGTAAATAATTTGGATCATAAACAAGAGATCCATCACTTTCCATGCGGAGGGATGGATTTTTAAGGAGGTGTTGTAGGCGTTGTTGCTCTGCTACGTATGGGTCTTCTGATATTTTATCTCCATTAAGTGGATTGCCTGGTAATCCTGTATTGGAGTAACCTTTAATTCTGTGATAAGTGGATCCATTTTGATTCATTTCAGGAATACTACCATGAAGACTCATTTTCTATTTGCTCTTTTTAATATATATATATATTGTTTATTTTCCTTCTGCTTTTTTTACGCTATTTAGTTTACTTGTTTCAGTTATAAAAAAAAAAAAAAATAAAAAAAAAAAAGAGAAAAATATATTTTAAAGCTTCAACATAATAATTAAACACCTATAATAGAGAAAGAGGGAAAACAAAAAAAACAAAAAGTAAAACAATAAATAGAAATATCATGATAAACATCAAAAAGTAGTAGCAGTAGTAAGACCAAAATAAAATAAAATTGTATAAATTCATAATATATATATATATATATATATATTTTTTTTCTTTGCTTTTTTTCAACGGCCATCTGCCTATAATAATTGCAAAAAAAAAAAAAGAATAAGAATAAAACAACAACATCAACAACAAATAAATAAATAAATATATATATTTCCTTTACCTTCTATTTTTTCTTTTCTTTTCTTTCACATTCTTCTTCTCATATAATATTCCCTTCTTTCTTCTTTTTTTTTTTTTTTTTTTTCCTTTCATTCATATTGTTATTGTTGTTGCCTATTTATTCCCTTTCTTTCAAAAACTAATTTAAACAATACTTTTTACGAATAAAAGTCATATCGTTCATCTCCAGTCTTTCGAATCACACTTCTGTAGGCACTTTCCAAATCTTTCGGTAACACCACATATCGATTCTTACGAACTGCCAACATTCCTGCTTCCTGACAAATAGCTTGAATATCAGCTCCCGTTAATTTCTCTGGTCGTGTAATAAATTCCTCCAAGTCCACTTCTGGTGAAAGATTCATTTTATTTGTGCAAACCTGAAACACCAATCGCTTCTGACGTCGATCTGGAAATGGAAATTCAATTTTACGATCGAGTCGCCCAGGGCGGAGTAGTGCCGGGTCTAACGTGTCCCAGCGATTGGTGGCCATAATAACTTTTACATTTGTGGTTTGATCAAATCCATCCATTTGCGTTAACAACTCCACCAGCACTCGTTGAACCTCTCTATCAGCCCCAGTCTGGGCATCAAAGCGACGCGTTGCAATACTATCAACTTCATCAATAAATATAATAGCAGGGGCGTTCTCTCTGGCGAGTCGAAATACATCGCGAACCTTACGAGGGCCCTCACCCAAATATTTTTGTACAAACTCTGAGCCGACAACACTTATAAATGAGGCCTTGGTGTGGTGGGCGACGGCTTTAACTAACATTGTTTTACCGGTGCCTGGGGGCCCGTACAATAATACACCGCGTGGTGGGTCAATTCCAATTTGGTCATACAACGAGGCATGCGTCAGCGGTAACTCCACAGCCTCGCGTATCTCCTGCTTCTGCATATCTAATCCCCCCACCTCACTATACGTCACGGAGGGTTTATCTTCTTGTTGCATGAGGTGAATTGCGGAGTCGGTTTCATTAGGAAGTATTTGTACACAGGAGTTACTGCCCTTGTGTAACCCAACACTTGCCCCGGGTTTTAATAATTCTTTATCAAGTGTACTTAATATTCGAACATAATAATTACTTCCACTGTTGCAACTGACAATACCACGACCAGCTTTGACAGATTCTACAAATGTACCCAATACAAGAGGGACGGCTTGAATACGTTTAACTTCTTGTTTGGCGGCACTTTCTTCTTTTTGTAAATGATGAGTTTCTGTGCGACATATCATTGTTTTAAGTTCGAGGTTTTGTATATTTTTTAATAATCGTTCGTGTTCTTCATATAAGCTTTGGGTGGGGCTACTTTGAGTACCAACGGTGGTAACAACTGGGGGTGCCATAACAGAAGTCATTATTTAATAATAAATAAATATATATATATATATATATATATTTATTTATTTATTTATTTATATTTATCTTCTTCTACTATTATTCCCCTGTACGAACTAATACTACTCTTACTACTACTACGATGTTTGACTTGTTTTGCTTCCTATTTCTGTTGTTTTTCCTTTTTATTTTATTATTATTTTTTTAAACTTTCAGAGTTTTTTTATTGTTGTTTGATTTATGAAATATAGAACACTCTTTTTCTCTATTTATTCCTCTCCTTAAGTAAGTTAAAATTTAACACAAAAAATAAGAAAAATAAAAAGGGTGGGGAGAAAAGAAAAAAATATATTTATATGAAAATATGAAAAAAAAAATATATACTTTTTATTTAAGTATTAAATAAATAATAATAATAATAATAATAATAATAATAATAATGAAACATAAATTAAGAATCAGACCTAATGAGAAAAGCACACACATATATATGTATATAAATTAAATTAAAATGACACAATTATAAACAATATTTACAGAAAAATGCATATAAAAAGAAAAATCGAAATACAAGCATACGATGAAACTATGAAATAAGGGGGAAAAAAAAAAACAATATATAAATATACATAATAACCCACTTTAAAGGAATAGGGTAGAAAAACAAAATTAACAATCGTAAAATAACTACTTTCACTCATAAAAAAGAAAAAAAAAAATCGTAAAACTTATTATTATAACTATTATTACTTACTTTCCTTCTCTTTCTCAGCTAAATCCTCTGAAGGTGTTGGTGTTGAGCCAATAAAATTAATACTTCTTCTTACTCTTGCTGCTAATAATCGCCAATTTCGTAATTGTGTATTCAT
>JASANY010000830.1:20000-66431 GCA_030849755.1 Trypanosoma avium
TTTACAAATAAACGTTGAAATGTTGCACTTGTGTAAGCTGGAGGAGTTTTCCTTTGAAATATCATTTGTGTAATATCTGAAATTATAAAACTTTCATTAATTTTTTGAGAGAAAAATTGAAGTATTGAAACTATTGAAAAAGTATTTCTTAACAAATATGAAAAGGTATCTCTATTATATGTATTTTCATTAGCTTCATTATTAATATCTATTAATATCCATGATGTTATTTCACGTAATAATTCTTCTGCTAAATTATGCAAACACCAAAGAGCTGTTTCTAATGGAGGAAGTCTTTTATTATTACTATTACTATTATTACTATTATTATTATTATTATTATTATTATTATTAGAAAAAGTATCACTATGAATAATATGTGAGCTAGGACGTGGGTGAGTAAAGTCAAGACCATAGGCAATAAATGTTGTTAATATGGATTCAAATAATATAAAATCCGCCTCTTTTGCAATTTGACTGAGAACACAACCTGCAATTGTATCTTTTGAAGAAAATGAATTTATCTTTAATTCGTTTACATTATTATTATTACTATTATTATTTAATGATGAGAATGTTGGTTGAAATATATCACCTCGGCAATCTACATACGAAGCTTCTAAAACTCCACGTACAATTATATTTCCTAATGTTCTTATATTTAAATGATCACAATAATGTAAATGAATACATTTACTTACTGTTTTCACACGATGTATAATGTTTTGAATAATATTATTTCTATTTTTTAATAATATTGTTTGGCGTGGGTCAAATGGTGGAGGAGAGTTTGTAGCTGCTATCATAAATTCTAATTGTTGTAATTGTGTTTGTTGTTGTTGTATATAACTCCAAGCTGACTGACATCCACCTGAACTTACCATTTTTAATAATAATAATAATAATAACTTATTTTGTTTATTGAATTTCTCTTTCTTTGAGTGAAAATATATATATATATATATATTTACTAATGTATTTTTACTTTAACAAAAAAAAGTAATTTCTCTTGTTTTAATGCTAATGGACAAAATTATATTTTTACCCCTGGCACCTATTTTTTTTTTCTTTTTTGATTCCTCCTAATGACGGAGCGTAAATAAATAAATTAAAAAGAAAAAAGAAAAAAAGAAGAATTAGACCGAAATCAAATAATAACACCCCAAAAAAGAAAAAGTTAATATAACATTTAGTAATAACATATAAAATTTATAATATTACTTTCTCTTATTTTGCTTTTTTTCTTTCTTTCTTGATGCCCCAATAATCCCCAAAATGCAAATATCTCTATTTTCTATTAATAATCATAATAATAATAATAATTATTATTAATTATATTAATTATCTAACAAAGATCGAGCTTTTAATTCTCGCCCATTTAACACAATAAAACCAGCAAGTTGAAGTTCTTTTAATACTCGCATTAATGCCTCATCTGTTAACTGACACGCACGTTGTAATATATGAAAAGAAACATATTTTTGTTTTAAACTTGTTTGTGTTATTGCATGAGAAGTTAATATATGTAATACGCGAACACTATCAGGAATTGTAGGAGAAAAGAAATTATTCGGTGCTAAACATCCATACAATTCATCTCCTTTATAGAGATCTTGTGTGTTTTTTTCACAATTCGTATTATTATTATTATTATTATTATTATTATAACGATTTTTACAAATATTACTAGAAAGACGTTGCATAGCTAACTTTATTTCCTCAAGAGAGTCTTGTGGTGGGAGAACTGATAATAAAGTGGCTCGCATTAACTCAGAGATAAGTGAAACTTTTGCTGCTGGCACACCCATAGCAACTGGAGGTATTATAACTTCTCTAATATCTTCTTTTTCTTGTTTTTCTTGTTTATTATTATTATTATTATTATTATTAATATTATTATTGTTTTGTGAAGGATAAAACACATTCTGTAAGACACTACTAGATGTATACACTGGAACACATTTTTCTAATAATTCATGAATATTATTATTCATATTATTATTATTATTATTATTATTATTATTATTATTATTATTATCATCACTATTATTATTATTATGAATTATCCCATGCTTTTTCCCTAGTCGTTGTAATACATTTATAATTTCAGTAATTCTTTGCAATCGTGTTGGGCGTTTCCATACAAGATCTTCATATAAAATTGTAAATGCAATTGATTCATTTAATATATCTCCCTCCGCCCACTGCCCAGCTGCTATTAATAATGCATTTATAATATCTATACTATCTGAAAGATGTGATATCTTATCATTTATATCATTATTCTCTTGTTTTATGTTTGTATTATTATTATTATTATTATTATTATTATAACTAGAACTAACTCTTCGATAATTCGAAGAAGAAGATAATATAAAAGGACACAATAATGTATGAAAAGCTGTAACAATATCATTTAATTGACGACGTGTGGCCCAAATAATTTGTAATTGTCGTAATAATATTTTAGTTAATATAATAGGAAATCTTCGTAGGGCTTCTCTTAGGAAACAACACAAGGGAATATTTTCAGGACGAAGAAAAAATAAATTAGACTCCCGACGTCTTATCGTTTCACTTAATACATTTTCATCTTCTTTTTCATTGTTAATAATATTATTATCACTAATATTATTATCACTAATATTATTATTATTTATATGTAAAGAATTCCCTGGTACACCTATCCAGGTCTCCAATCGACGCAGAAATATAACTCTTTCATCTTTATTATTAATATTATTATTATTATTATTATTATTATTATTATTATTATTAATTGCGGCATTAGAACCTTGAAAAAGTCGAATATAAAAATCACGCCGCAGTGGTTCCCGCAATGATTCCTCTAATAAAGCCCCACCATACGCAAGATCATCTGGGAGAAGTAAAATAGAAAAAAGTATTCGTTTATTTTTATAAATTAATTGCCTTGCTTTACATATATTTGCTAGAGAACGAATATCATGTAAGAATAATAATAAAGGATTATTTGAATGACGTGACTTATCACGTATATTATTATTTCTATTATTATTACTATCACTAGCGCAGCAACGAATAATAAATAACACACGACGGGTGGAAATTACTTTTGAATTATAATTTGTTAAGGAATTCTTAGAATTTGATTCTTTTTCATAACGGTGACGTTTATTACTATTATTATTATTATTATTATTATTATTATTATTATTTTCTTCATCATATTCTTCCATTCCTGCATACACAGCCTCACACCAGGCCTGTGCTGCCTCTATACAATTCTGACGCACTATATTACTATTATTATTAATATTATTATTATTAATAATATTATTATTTCCTTTAGTAATTAATACATCTTCTTCTTTATTACAACTCTCTGGCATCATATTCACAGCAAATACTCTAAATTCATTTCTTTCAAAATTATGCACCAAAGCTGCACGTTCACTTAATGAGGCAACAGAAATAAGTGAAATATCTGCAGCAATTGCTAATGGAATATAATCATAACAACTTACTAATAAGTTTGGAATTTGTAATATATTATTATTATTATTATTATTATTATTATTATTATTAGATGTGTGAATTTCTTCATATAATTCTCCTTTTAAAAAAGAAATAAGAGAAGTTAATCCTTCTGGCATTAATAATGCTGAAACTCTTGCGGCTGCGGCATCAAGAATTGCAAGAGCATCACTCATTTCTAATTCTAATTTTAATTAATTTGATTTGATTTTTTTTTTTTCTTTTGAGAATAAATTAATAAGTAAACTATTTATAGGTTTTGTTTCATGCTTTAATTTTTTTATAAAAGTATGTTTTTTTTTTTTTTTTTTTTAAAGAAAAACAATTATTAAATAATAAAAAGTTGAAAAGAGAGAAAGAAGAAAAACAAAAAAAAGGAAAAAAGAAAATTAATTAAGAAGAAAAATTAATCATAACTGTGTGAAAAGAGCAATAAATTATTAATTATTGATAATCAGTATTATAGGATTTTAATAACAATATATATTCATATCTTTTGTACATCAATAAAATAAATAAAAAGGAATATCCCCTATTTTTTTTTTTTTTTTTTCACTATAATTATATAATTATATAATTATATATATATATATATATATATATATATAACTAATTATATTAATAATAACTCATTATTATGATTAATTATTAATATTAATAATAATAATAATAATAATAATAATAATATACATAAATTAATTAATATTGTATATTACAATGCGTTACAAAAACGTGAGCAGCGAGGCTTATCATATATTACAGTTTCAGCACAACTATAATGTACACAATTCCCACAAGAACAAATAATAAATTCTTCTTTTTCTCCATATAACTCACATACAAAACAACAATTATTATTATTATTATTATTATTATTATTATTATTTGGATCAAAATGAATAGAAGAAGATATTTTACTTTTAGCAAGTGTAGGAAATTTAACTTCTTTAACTTCTCCAAACATTTCTATAAAATATTCCCGTGCGGCGGCTTCTTCTTTTTTTTCTAATTCACGTCTTGCAGCTTCACTATTTGATATTTCATTATTATTTGTTTTATTTATATTTGTATTTGATGCATTTATAATATGAAGTTCAGACATTAATCGAGTCAAACGCACTCGCTCCCGCTCTTGTTGTTTATTAAAATATTTATCATTATCATAATAATCATCATCACTACTATTACTACTATTACTTTCAGAATGTGTTTCGTCTATTTCATTTATTTTTATTTGTTTCTTTTCTTTATTTATACAAGTAGATTTATTATTTGTATTATTATTATTATTATTATTATTATTATTTTCTATTATTGTTAAATTTTCTCTTTCATGTATTGTAGAAGTTCGTAATATTGGGGCTCGTGGGAGTGGAGGAATATCGGATAAATTAATAATATCTTCTATATTAGTATTTGTATTAGATAAAGAGGAGAGAGTTATTTTTTTATAAATTATATTATTCATATTATTATTATTATTATTATTATTATTATTAATATTATTATTATTACTATTATTAGATAATGCAAGTTGTAAACCCCATCGCAGTAATTGTCTATTTTGTGTATTTTTTATTATTGGTTGTTGATGATAAAATTCACGAAGCCAAATAATACCTGTTAACTCAATACATTTTCTAATATTTGAAATTGTTACTAATTGTTGCTGTTTTTCTTTTTCTTCTTTGTTTTGTAAATTATAAATTACTTTTAATTCTTTTATTATTTCTTCTAATATATCATCTGGTAAAAGTAGTAATCGGTGTTTGTTATTATATAAATTATCTTTTTGTTCATCTTCACTTACTGTGTTATTATTATTATTATTATTATTATTATTATTATTATTATTTTGAATATATCTTTTATAATTTTCAATATGTAATCGTCGGGCATACATTATAGCTAAATCTAATACAAAAGGAATTGTTAATGATAATAATAATTCTTTAATTCTTTCTTCTTCTTCTTTTATTTTTTCTTTTGATTCAATAACTCTATTTATATCTTGTAATATTAATGTAATTACTCTATTATTATTATTATTATTATTAGTTTCATATTTTAATATATGAAGTATTGCTAGTAATCGAATTGCAAAATTAATTTCACGCCGGCGACGATACCAACGTTGTATAGAAACAACAGCTACATATTTTAATGCTGAATTATGACCCATTTATATATTTAATATAATATAATATAATATAAATCCTATCTATTTGTTTATTTATATATTTGTTTATTTATTTGACTATTAATCTCTATTTATCTATTTATAACTGTATATTTGTATATATATATATATATATATATATATATATAGACTTGGTAGAGGAGGAGGGGGGTAAATACAATTCAAAAGATGAAATAACAGAAATAATAATAATAATAAATAAATAAAAATATGTAATACAAGAATATACATATATATATATATAATCCTTATCATTACAAAAGAAAAACATATAATTAAAATAATTTTATTTCTTTCTTTTTTCCTTCTTTGATCAATTATTGTGTACACAGCAAAACTCCCAATATTTTCTCATTTATCTACTCTCTCACACAAATCCTCCTTATTTTTCATTTTAAATAATATATATATATTTATATATATTTATTTATTTATTTATCTTTATTACATTATGATGAATAATTCAAACGATGTTTACTTAATAACTTCACCTCTCGCCAGACAGCACAGTGTTGTGTAATTCCAAAAGGATAATATAAAACTCTACACCACATTGGTGTTTTATCAACATCTAATAATAAATAAGACAATATATTATTATTATTATTATTATTATTATTATTTGTGTCTTCTGTGAGAGAAAATGCAAATATATTATCTGGGTTATCTTTTAGTATCTCACGCATTTCATCATTATCATTATTATCATTATTATTATTATTATTATTATTATTATTATTATTGTTATTATTACTAGAAAGTAAAATAGCATCACATTCTTCTATAGGATTATAAATATATTGCTCAGGAATTTCACGATTAAGATCATTCACACCCATTGCCCCACACTGACAAGTTGCCTCATTATTAACATTATTATTATTATTATTATTAACATTATTATTATTATTAACATTATTATTAACATTATTATTATTATTATTATTATTATTAAAATATAAAGGAAGTGCTCCTGAAAAGGAAGTTGTATTAATAAATCCAACACGCGCGTAATTTGGGTCAATAAAGAAAGAAGAAGGAAATCGATACCATTCTCGCCCAATACATAATGTATAAAGTGAAGACTTTATTATTTCTTTATTATTATTAATAATTAAATTATTATTATTATTATTATTATTATTATTATTTGTTAATACTTTTTCTATAGCTGCCTGTTGTAAAATATTATAATTATCATAAAGTAATCTCTGTGGTCCTGCGTAGAAATGATAAATTGCTAAACTTCTAGAAAATGAAAGCATTCCAAATAATAATAATAAAATACATCCTAATGTAGGTAATATCCAATAAAATGTATATACATTATTTTTCTCTTGTTTTCTTTTAATTATTATCTGTTGATTACTATGAGAATTATCATCATCACGTGATGTATTTGAATTTATATTTAAATATTGTTTTGATTTCGTTGAATTTTCTTTTTCTTTTTGTTTTCTTTTTGTAAATGATATCTCTGAAGACTTTAGTGAATTTTGTGAAAAAAATATTTCTTTAATTGTAAATGTTGCAGCTAGCACAATGAAAGGAAACACTGGGGACATAAAACGTTCTTCTTTATGTGGAATTGTAAGCCAAAATATAAACCAAATAAAAAAAGGAGAAATATATAATATACGTCTAGCCTTTGATATATTGTGTGAATATAATAATATATTTATTTCTTTTTTATTTTTATTTTCTATTTCTTTTATTTCTATTTTTCTGTTAGGTTTAATTGATGTTTTTAGTAATGATGCAAATCGTGATTTTAAATTAGATGAAGGAAGTGGAGTTCGTCTTCGTAATGATGTGTGTATATTATTTGTTTCAATTTCATTATTATTATTATTATTATTATTATTATTATTTTCTATTTCATCTTCTTCTATTTCTTCATTTATTATTATATTATTATTATTATTATTATTATTATTATTATTACATAATACGATAACTCCAGGTGCTATGAGTCCAGCGATAAATAATAAATGTAAATTTAATAAAATATTTTTAATAAAATAATACCACGGCTCAACTCCATACAACTCCGGCCCACGCTCAGCTCCACCTATCATATTATATTTAATTAAATTCCAAGCACTCCAAGTTAATTTACAATAATAACTTGTATCAAAATATATTGCAAGAGGAATTATAAATAAACATGAAAGTATTAAAGAAATAAAAGAAACTTTAGGAAATCGAATTAATAAATCAAATGCTATTGGTAATGCTACAAGTCCAGCAAAGGGCCAACCAACAACACAAGCAAAAATAACAAAAAACACGGTACCAAATATAGCGAAATAACAATTATTATTATTAATATTAATATTATTATTATTATTATTAATACTTCCAGTACGTAGCCAACATCCTAATACAATAAAATAATTTATCATTACAAAACTTGTTGGTAACATACTCACCGCCGCATGCGGAATTGGATAATTCATTAATAATAAAACAAAAGATATCATTGCACTTTTACCACCAATACACTTCCAAACACTAAATACAAAATATAATTGTGCTAAACACGCAACTCGCCCATGTAATATTCTAATAAAAAAATAAACATCCATATTTCGTAATTCTGGTAATAATTTTAATATAAATGCAGGAGAAGTGTAAAGTAAAGTAAAAAGCCAAGAACGTAATGCAAATTGTGGGCAATTCTCCCAAGTTTGTAAACCTCTTTTATATAATAAATAATGCATCGGCTCTATAAAGTTAAATATTTCATCACAGTCACTCACTGGGAGAAATGCGGCGGCGAAGTAATGCACAAAAGATAATAAAATAAAGGCAGCAATCATTTGAAGAGATTTACCAAGCCACATATTTATATATATTTATATATATTAATATATTTATATATATATATATATTTGTTTATTGTAAAGATAAATAGTTTTTTATTTTCTTTTATTTATTTTTTATTTTTTTAGTTTTGTTTTTCTTGATTTATTGTGTGAGAATTAGAAAGAGTTAGGGACTCTTCTCCTTTTTCCTTCACTTATTAGAGAAATATATAATTATATAACAAATATATGAAGAAAGAGAAATAAAAAGTACAAATTTATCATTTTTAAAAATAAAATTTATGTAAACACTCTGAAAGAAATTAAAAAAAATAAAAAATAAGAGAGAATAACAAATAATAATAATAAAGTAAAGTAAAAAAAAAAAAAAAAAAAAAAAATCATACTTGTTGTTATCACACTGCAAAAAGTAAAATAATAATAAAATAATAATAAATAATAATTTTCTTGTGAAATACACGACTAGCTTTTGATTTCTAACTCTACCATTTTCTTTTATTTTCTTCTTTGAATATATATATATATATATTCTCTCTCAAGTAATAAACACACACACACACAGCAAAGCCCAATAAAAGAAAAAATAAAAATAAACAAATAAACAAATAAACAAATATATAAATGAAGAGATCAAAAACCCCTCACTCTCACATTCTCACTTTGTCTACAAACTCAAAACATTTCCAACTTTACAATTCATGCAACATATTCTCATTCACCAGTCATTTATTAAATTTAAATATATATTTATATATATAAATATATATATTTAAATATAAAGAAAGAGAGAGAGAAAAAGAAAATATATATATATGAAAAAATTGAATCAAAGAAAAGAATGTAAAAAAAAAAAAAAGGGGTGAAATAAAAATAATAATAAAAAGAAACACAGACAAAAAAAAAAAAAAAATCAATGAATAAAAAAGAAATATGCAACCATAGAATAGAGAAATAATGAGCTTAAACAAAAAAAAAAAAAAGATAATTCAACTTATTTAAATAATAACAAATCAACTAAATAAAATAAGTTCTACTCTCCCCTTTCATATATATATATATATTTTCTCTTTAAGTAAAATGTTTAATTTTTCTTTTTTATTTTCTATAATTCTGCACAAGTGCAATAATAATAAATAAATATATAAATAAATAAATATATATATATTTGCCTCGTTAATCTAAAGTACGAAAAGGAGTGAGAAAGAAGAACAACAACACCACCAACAGAAAAAAAAAAAAAAAAAAACGAAACGAAACGAAACACACACAAAAGAATACATTGATTAGACTACTTATTAAGAAGGATATTAATTATGAATTATTAATATTAATTAATTATATGTTATTTATTATTATTATTATTATTTATTTATCTAATATATTATGAGAGTTTTCCTTCATCTCTTGTACTACCTGACGCCGACGATCAATTCTCTCTTGTATTGTACGCCGCAGAGCACTACACTGTGAAGTATTATGTAAACATTCTCTTTTAAAACTACAATGTAAAGGAGGATTAAGTTCAAGGGCGAGCCAATGTATAAAATTATTATTATTATTATTATTATTATTATTATTTGGTTTCACACAACTCTTCCAACGCATCACAGGTGGTGGAAATATAACACGCGGAATAGACTTCTTTTCATTATTATTTTCTTCTTTTTCTTTTTCTTTTTCTTTATTTACTTCTTCTTCTTCTTTTTTGTTTTGGTGTAATTGTTGATTTTCTTGGTTTCCTGATTCTTTATTTTGTTTTAATAATGGTAATGATGATGATGATAATAATAATACTTGTTTTTTCTCTTGTATAGATAATACATGTGAAATTTTCTTATTTGTATTATTATTATTATTTATTGTATTAGCATTCATAGTTCTAAGCCTTGATTGCATTTTAGGTTTATCCATAATTTCTGAAATATATTCTGAATCTAATAATAATAAATAAGGAAACCCCCATAATTCAGAAACACGATGTGAGGGATTTAATGTTGCAGTAGTAATCAAACGTGAAAGTATTGCTCTCATATATGTATTCATATGTTCTACTTCTGTTAACAATATATCTTTATTGTAAATTATTTTTTTTATTGTTGAAATTAAGTTTGTTATAAAAGTTGAAGGGCATTTTTCTCTCATATTATATGGGGTTTTACTCCATATAGTTAAAGGGTCCTGAATAATAAGTTTATTATGATTTTCTATTTTAATATTATTTATATTACTTTGAGCTTTAACTATAGTTAATGAATTATTATTATTAATATTTTTAACTACATTTTCACTAATTTTTACATCCTCATTTTCCCCTATAGAAGAATTATTTGGATCATTTATCTCCATCCCATTCATCTCTCTCACTCGCTGCTCTTTTATATTAAATTCCTTAAGAGATGATATTCGTTGTGATAATTCTTGCAATACTTCTTGCGCTGATTTATCAAAATAATTTTGTTGAAGTGAAATATGATGAATTTTCTTAGGAAATGCATGTGGAGGTTTTATTAATTGATTTCGCATCACGCGTAGGTCTTCAAGATCAGGAAATAAAATATCAATATTATCAATATGTTCTAAATGATTATATGAAAGATTTAGCGTACGTAATCTTTGTAATGGAGCTACTACTATATTGTTTTCTTCTTTTTCAACTTTTACCATTTCACTAGTATTATTATTATTATTATTATTATTATTATTATTATTATTAATTATAATACAAGTATGAGGAATAATATGATAAATATGATTAAAACTCACATCCAATACTTGTAATGTGCCGGATTGTTGTAAAATAGAAGAAGGTGTAAATAGTGGGCTAAGATCTTGTAGCATATTTCGTGAAGCTTGAAGAATACGAAGCGCTGGCATGCATTGAACTCCATTTAAATTAGAAATTCTATTTCTACTTATATCTAATACATTTACTTTTAAAAATGCTGAAAGTGAAACTGGACGAACTACACTTGCTATTATTTCTTCATTTGTATTTGTATTTGTATTTGTTATATTTATATTTGTATTTGTTAAAGAAGTAATATCATTACGAGAGAGTTGTAATATTCGTAATGTATCTAATGCCTTCTCTCCACTCCCGTGTTGATATTTTGTTAAAGAGTGATGAATACAAGGCAATTTCTTAAGTCCGCGCCCAGCACAATCTAATATTTCTTTTCTTCCTATTATTGGTAAACACACACAAGTTATATGTTTAACTTTTGACAACTTATCATTATCACTTGTGGTTTTATCGCCTGTATCTAGAGTAGTAGTAGGTTTTGTTATTCCAGTATTTGTATTTAAATTTACTTTACTATTTCCTCCTCCTCCTGATGATGTTGTTAATATATTCGTTAATATATTTGTTTCTGAAATTGAAAATTTTCCATTAACTCCACGTGATTTTAAAGAATGAATTGTTTTATCATTACCTGAAGATCTACTACGAGCTCGTGTTATGACTTCAGAAGTACTATTTGTACGAGATAAATATATTTGTGTCTCACGACGTGGGGGAATAGCATCTGTTGAACTAAAGGAACGTGTGAGGGCCTCACCTCGTTTAACTGAATTATTATTATTATTATTATTATTATTATTATTATGTAATTGCTTCTCCACACGACGTCCTCCTTTTTGTAATTGCCGTAATATTTCAATATGTGTTGCTGTAGGAATATCTACCGCCGCCATCACAATTGGCATTGAAAATAAAATTGTGCAGAATCCCTACACACTTCTAGCTTTTAATTTTTTTATTTATTTATATTAATTTATTAATTTTTAACGTTATATTATTTATATTTCCCATCAAACTCATATATATAAAAGTAAGGGGGGAGGGGGGAATAAAGAAATGAAAAGGGAAAGGAAAAAAAAAATATTTATATTTATATTTATGAATAATATCAAAAAAAAAAAAAAAAAAAAAAAAAAAAAGAGCAGAAAATTCAGGAATATATAAAGAAGAAGAAGAAAAGATAAAAAAAAGAAAAAAAAAAAAAAAACCATAGAGAGTGAGAAATTATTATCATTATTACTATATTTCTAAATTCTGTTTCTGACACACACACACACACACTGTGTATCCTAGAATAATAAATAATAAATATTTTTTCCCCTAACACTCACTAGTATTAATCGTTCATTTCTTCCTGCTCAATTTTCAAAATAATAATCATCCATAACATAGAAACCGCCGTAATTGTAGCTTGAAAAGGTAATGTAACAACACACCCACGTAAAGGTATTTCCTCATATTTCTCATTATTAAAGGCTCCAGAATTTAATAATGAAACAAGTGAAAATAAGATATGTAAAATAAATGCAGATATAAGAGATGCTAGAGCTAAATAGGGTTTTTTATATAATAAAGTTGATTTTGGAAGTCTTGAAGGGAGCACTAAACATGTTTGTTCTACTTGCTCATGTTCTTGTGGATTATTAGAAGAATGTATTTGATTATTATTATTATTTATATTAGAATTCACAACTTCTTTTGTATTTGAAAGTGTAAGAGTTTCTAATTTTTCCATTCTATTTATCTTTAAATTATTTTTTCTCCTAAACTCTTCTTTTTCATTATTATATCCCCCTTCCTCATCATTATCATAATATTCTTCCACAACATCTTCTAATATATTTTTATCAAACTCACGAGGTTGTATAAGTGGTGTTTCAATCTCACTCTTTTCTTGACGTTCACTTTCTTCATTCTCTTGTTGTTTTTGTTGTTTTTCATTTTCTTCTTTTATTTCTTCTTCTTCTTCTCTTTGTTGTTTTTGTTTTTGTTTTTGTTGAATTTCTTCCTTACTTTTATTCACATTATGTAATTCAGTAGGTGTTCGTCTCCCAGTTGAATTACACTCTTGTGATATATTTTTATCTAATAACACATAGGCATTATTATCACATGATTTTTTTTCACTAGAATTATAAACTTCTCTATTTACTTCAACTTCATCTTCATGAGAATGAATTCTACTATTATTTTTATTTTTATTAAAACAAAAACAACAATAATAATAAAAATAACGTAAAAAAGGAAAATACACCTCTTGTGTTTCTTCTAATTCTTTTAAAGCTACTACAGACTGCCCAGTCATCACAGCCCAAGCAATTTGACTAAGAAATATCATAAATGCCTGAATTGTACTATGAAAAAGAATAGGAAATCGTGGGCAAATATTCATATCATAAGCACAAGTTCCAATAGTATAAATATTAATTCTCCTAGTTGCATCTAATAAAGTTCCAGCCCCTCGTAAAGATGAAATTGTTGCAAAACCAACACCAACTGCAAGAGAAATATATCCAAAACGAATAGAAGATAAAACAATTATCTGTCGATGACGCCGCATGAGACTCTCAAAATGATATAAAGCAAGGAATAATAATATACGTAGAATTCCTGTGATAATTATATGAACAATTATAAAAAATGCTGCTGGTAATATTTGTTGAAGTAATATAAAAAAGAAAGAAGTAATTATAAGTGCGAGAGAGGCAACAAAAGCAGCACAAAGAGATATAATTAATAATTGTGGGTGTGTCATAAGGGCAGCGTAGGCGGAAAATACTAAAGGTGCATATAATAATAGATAACAACCTACTATACCAGAAAAGTACATAATCTATTTTCTTAAATATTTAATTATAATTTTAAAAGATATTTCTAAATAAATAAATATATATATATATATATATACTATTAAAGTAAATGCGTTATTTAATAAAATAGAAATATACACTAATAAAATAAAAAAATAAAAAAAATTATTTAGAAAAATATATACACCTGATAAAATAAACGAATAGATAGTAAGGGTAAATTTATCAAAAAAAAAAAACCATTTAAGGATTACTGAACTCACCTAATTATTCTCGCTCAACTACACTTTTTTTTCTATTTCTATATATATATATATATGTATATATAAATACATATAAATTTGCATACGTATATATTTCCAATAATAAGAAAAACAACAAGAATAGATGAGTATACATAAATAAACACACATATACACATATAAAAATAGAAAAAAAAAAATCACTCTATATATGTGTGTCTGTTTTTTTTTCTTTTTTTTTTGTGTGTGTAAAGTTTTCAGTTCTTTATGCTTCATTCCCTTCATCTTCTTCTGATGTAGTATCATCAAAGCTTGTAAATCGTTTTGGTTCCTGACGCTGCATCTTTTGCTTTGTAGAATCATGAGAAGCACTAGAAGGCGTTGATGTTGCAACCCCATGTCGTGGAACTAAAGCTTCTTGAATTTCAGTTTCTTCTTCTTCTTCTTCTTTTTCTTTATCTTCTCCAATTGGAAGAAACGATTTACGAGGAGTAGCATAAATTTCACTTTGATGATATGAAACATTTGCCCCTGCTGACGCGGATGAAAATTGAATTCCAGTTCCACCACCAATAATAAATTCTCTTTCTCTTTCTTGTTGTTTTTGTTGTTGTTGTTTAGGTGATTTTCCTCCTACTTCACTTTCAGTAGAGTCATCCCAGTCATCATACCAAGCTGTTTTAGGTTTTCCTGTTCTTAATGTTTTTTCTTCTCCTTTAGTAGGAGAATCTTCAGTACTTTTTATTATTTCAAGACCAACACCTCCACTACCAACTGCAGGAGAAAAAGAAGCTGCAGATGGTGTTGTAGTTGTTGTTTTAACTGGAGTAACAAAAGGTCCACTAGTATTATTTTTATTACTATCATCATCATCATCATAATTATTATTACTATTATTATTATTATTATTTTCTGATATAAAAGGTGTTACTATAGGACTAGTATTAGATTCATTATGTGAATCATCCCCACCTGTTGGACGCCTAGATAAAATTGTATTACTACGTCGTGGTGCTTTTTCTGTTGAAGCTCCACTACTAGAAGATTCATGTGGGGGTTGCATTAAAGATGTACGTCGTCTACTATCATCATCATCATCATCATTATTATTATGGTCATTATTATTATTATTATTATTATTTTCTTCTTCTTCTTCTTCTTCTTCTTCTTCTTCTTCTTCTTTTTTAGCAACAGGAGTAATTGTAGTATCTAACGCACGTGATATAGGAGGAGGTGGGGGCGTAAAAGAAGAAGAAGAACTCTTTTGTTGTTGTGTTGTAATTAATGTAGAATTAATATTTTTAGATTTATCTAACGGTGTTGATTCTCCAGAAATAATTTCCACTGTTCCCCCACCCCACGCTGTTGCTAATCGTTTCCCAACAACTTCTCTTTCTTTTTCTTTTTCTCCCCAAGAAGAAGAACTTAACCGACGTGACATTGTTGCATTTGTAGCAGAGCCTGTTGTTCCTGAACTAATTCTATTTTCTCCTCGCGCTAATGATTGTGGAAGTGGTTGAACATCAGGAGATTCATTGCGATCATCTTGTATTAATACATCTGTACTAGAAGTTTGTGGGTTTGTATGGGGTGTATTGGTAGTTGTTGTTGTAGTTCCAGTTCCACTAGAATTACCTCCTCTTATTCCTATATTTTGTCTTTGTTCTGTTGCAAGACGAGAATCTGATGAATGTAGTTCACGATATTCAATAGATGCTGGTGTTGTTTTGGTTGTTTTGGTTGGATGAGCAATAGATATTCCTTTAGCAGTAAAACGTTGTTTTTCAATTATTTCTTGTAAATCAGTTCGTAATTCTCCAACAGATTCCTGTAATTGTAGTACATTATTTCGCTGACGACGTTGTTCACTTTCTAATTGACGAATTTTCTTGTTAAACTCTTCACTTGTTTGTTCTTGTTGTTGTACTATATCTACTTGAGAATTACGCAACTGTGATTCTAATGATGTGACAGATTGACGTAATTTATTCCAGTCACGTAAAAGTACATATTCTTCTTTATTATTATTCTCAACAGTATCACTTAATGTGTTAAGAGTAGCACTAAGGGATTCAATCTTTTGACGACATAATTTTACATCTTTTGTAAGTTCTTGAACTTGCATTAGATTAGTCTGAGAAATTTGCATCTTTGCAGAACGTTTCTCTTCATCTTCTTCTTCCTCTTTCTTCTCTCGTTGTTGTTGTTGTTGTTGTTGTTGTTTTTGTTTTCGTGTATAATTAACAAATTTTTCTTCAACAATAGTCTCTACTTCATTAATTGTACGTTCTGTAAGTGTTGTTTCTAATCTTCGAAGATCTCGCTGAAGTTTAGCTTCTATCCTATTCCCAATTTGTTCTGCTGCTGTTGTAGCCTGAGTTTCTATTGTAGTAAGAGCTGTATCAAGTTTAACTTCACGTTGCTCCTGTAATTCACGAGTTTGTTGAATTCGAAGAGATATTGCAGCTGTATTTTTTGCAGTATCTTCTGTAGTATTACGTAAACTTTGACAATCTGAAGTATTTTGTGTTGTTTGTGTTTCTAATTGTATAAGGCGACGCTCTATACGATCGATTTCCGTTTTTGTATTATTACTAGATGTTTCACTCTTTATTGCAGACTCTGTAGCAGCATCTATTTTAGAAGTAAGTATTTGCATAGTATCAAAAGTATCTCGTCTAGAATGGGCAATAACCTCTTGTTGTTGTCGTAATGTTAATTCTGCTGTTTGTAGACGATCTTGAATAAATTCTATTGCTTTTTCTCCTTTTGTACTAGTAGCTATTACTTCCTCACGTACTTCTTCAAGTTCTACCAATCTTGGAACTATTTGTTGAACTAATTTCCCTTCTAATCCTTCAATATCACCACGTAATCGCTGCTGTTGTTGTTCACAATTATCCACGCGTAACGCACACGCCTCCATACGTCTCTGCGTTAATTCTGCTATATGTTCTGCTCGATTACAAATTTCTTTTAATGCATCTAAATTACTATTATTATTATTATTTAATCGTCGCCCTGCAGAAGTTGCAGCTGTTGTGGATATTAAATTTTCAACAGATTCCTCCAGTGCTGTGAGTCGGCTCTCGTGTGTTCGGCGCCGGGAGTCTTCAGCCCACATATGTGAAGACTTTGCACTTTGCGCTGCTTCTAAAATTGTAATTCTTTCTTGTAGTGGTGAAGTGTAAAGTCTCACCTCAGCCCTGCAGCCGGCCGCACTATCATGTATTCTATTTTCTATTCCTGCAATTAACTCCGCCTGTCGTGCTAACTCACGTGTATTTACTTCTAATTGTTCTTTAAGAGTTTTTTGAAATGCTGTGGCGTGGGCTCGCCAAGCTTCATCTACGAGAGTTTGTAAACTTTTATGAAATCCAGCAATTTCAGACTTTAATTGTTGACGCAACCCCTCACGTTCTCTTTGTTCGTCTCTTCGCATATCTGCAAAACGTGAAAGTTCTACATCAAGTCTATGTGCAAGTGCGGCACGTTCTTTTTCAATTAATTGTACAGATTCTATTCGTACAATTCCACACTCTGCTAGCGCCGCCTCTAATCTTTCACGCATTGTATCAATTTGTTCTTGAATACGTTCTTGATGATCAAAGTGGGAGCGATCTCGTACTTTACTGCGACGAAGTACATCTTCTAATTGTTGTTGCATTACTGCTCGCGCCGCAGCTGTCTCCTTGTGTTGTTGTTGAATATTTATTTCTAATTCTGCAAGAGATCGACGTGAGTTGTGCTCTGAGGCTCGCAACTCCACGAGAACTTCTTCTTTCCATCGCCGCCCAAGTGAATTAATAGTTTGCGAGCGTGTCTCTCGCTCTGCTATGAGTTCTGTTCGAAGTTCATTAATTTCTGTCAAGGCTACACGAAGTTGACGTTGAAGTTCTAATATATGTGGGATATTATTATTATTATTATTATTATTATTATTATAGTTATCCATAATATTTCTATCAGCGGCGTCTATTAAAGGAGCGGCTTGACGTCTACCAGAGAGAGCGTCTTCTGTAGCTCGTAAAAGTTTTGTTGCCTCACGAGAAAAATGTGACATATACGTAATAAATATTTTTTAATTTATTTTTATCTATTGAAAAATCAAAAAAACTGTATATTCTGTATATGATTATAACTTTCTGTATTGTATTATATAGTATTTTAGTAATATATATGCTATTTCTCTTTTTTTTTCTATTATTTTGTAGCAAGGGGTCCTTTTTTTTTTTTTTTTGGTTATCTATTTATATTTTCTCCTCTACTCTCAATTCTCCCCTTAATGAAAGTTTAAGAAAAAAAAAATAAATAAATAAATGAAGGGAAAAAATAAACAAGAATAATGAAGTTCTTTTCACTTTTCCAAGAATAATATAACTCACTCCTCCATAAAAAGCAGACAAAAAAAAAAAATCAAAAACAAACCTTAAAGAATAAAAATGCAAAGAAACGTAAAAAAAAAAAAAAAAAACAGAGTTCATAAACCTCACACAAATTCAAACTTGAAATTGAAAAGAGATAAATAAAAAAAGGAAGAAAAAAAATAAAATAAAAAAAAAACTTTTTTTTTTTTTATTACTTAATAATACGATAATAATACTAGAATTTATTAAAATACTGAAATAAGAAAAATCAAATAGAATTAATATCCCACGTAGTTTCTGTTTGATCATGAATTACAGCAATACGAAGTCTTCCTGCTATATTTTGTAAAGCTTTAGATACTTTCATAAGACGACTACGTCGAATACGTAACTCTCTCTCTCGTACTTTCAAAGAATCTTCACGACTACGTAAATCTTCTTGCAAAGATTTAATACTAGCAGTTGTTTCTTCTAAAGCTATAGTATTTCGTTTTGTTAATATTTGCCTTTTTTGCCATTCTTTTTGTAGAACTTCAACTCCTGTAGAGAAATGTTGAAATAATGTATCACCAATGAGACGAGCAAATAAATCCATATAAGAATTTGTATGATTTACTATATTAGTAACGAATATTACTGTAAAATTATTATTTTCATTATTATTATTATTATTAATTTTACAATTATCGGTAATATTATCTCTTTTATGTAAATCTTTTTCTTGATTAATTTTTATTTGCTCTTCTAATTTTTGTTTCTGTAGCTGAAATTCTTGTGCTAATCGTTTTTCAATACTATTAGCACGTATTAATGCCTTTTCTGTACGAAATAATTTTTCACGTAATTTTTGTAATTCTTCTGTTGTAACAGATAAATTTCTTTTAAGTTCCATTACTTGTCTTGCATGTTCGTCTGCTCGTATTTCAAAATCACATGCCTGATGTTTTACACTATTTAATTCACGACGAAGTTTTGCAATACTTTGTGAATCTTCTGAGTCTACTTTACTAACACCTTTCTTCTTACCATAACTATTATTATTATTATTATTATTATTATTATTATTATGACTAGCACTGTCATCAATAATAACAGCTGATGCTGCTGCAATATCTTCTTCTTTTTCGTTTTTTATCTGATTTGATGAATGATTCTCAATAAGGTAAAAACAAAAATTATTAACACTTACTATAATAATTTCTAGTGAAGCACTGTGTTGAGCTAACAAACTATTCGATACACTTTTCCATTCAGAAAACAAAACATTTAAACCATTGATAAAATCTTTATTAAATGAAAATTTTAGTTTTTCCTCTATTTTTTCACGTAACTCTATAGAATTCTCTTCATACTTTTGACGTTCCTGTTGTTGAATCACTTTGAGATTATCAATATTATCTTGAGCTTCTTTAGAACGTTTCTTCTCTTCTACAATTTGATTTTGTAAAGCTTTCATGGCATTCTGCATAACGAGTTTATCCTCATCAAATCGTTTTTTTCTTTTCGATAATTCTTCAGCAAAAGAATTACGCGTTTCTAATAACGTATTCTCTACCTTTACAAGTTGTTCTTGATGATCTTCTTTTAGTTGTGAAATATTTTTAATGTGATCTTCCTTTAATTGAATTATTTCATTTTCTAATTGTAATACCAATGATGAAGAGGAATCTTTATTATTATTTTCATTATTAGTATTAGTACTAGTACTAGTAGTAGTGTTTATATTACTATTATTCTTTAATTTTATTTTTTCTAATGAGGTTATTTCACTTTTCATCCATGTCTCAAATTGTTCTCTAATTTCTTCAAGTTCTTCCAAGTAAACATCTTGTAGTCGTCGTAATTCCTCTTCAATAATATTATGAAACTGATTACTAAGTTCTACACGAATATATTTTTCTTCTTCCTGTAGTTGTATCCTTTGTGTGGCGATACGGTCTGCATCACTAGATACTTTCTTCAGTGCCTCTTGTAATATACTTTCTCTTTTATCTAACATAATTTGTTTTTTTCGTAACTGTTCATCTAGTGATCGTTGTTCTACATTCATACTATCACCCTTCACAACATTATCTTTACTTTCATAGGGAGAATTTACAACTGAAAGAGATGATGATTTTGATAATAATATCTTTGTAGGTGATAATACTTCACTTGTTGTTTTTACTGATGTTATAGGTACCGAAGTTGCAAAAGTTTCAAGAACACTATTCCTCGTTCGCAATCTTTCATTATCTAAATTTAATTCTTCATTTACTCTTAATAATCTTTCATTCTCATATCGTAAGGATGTGGATTGAGTAAGAATTCGCTCTGTTTCTGCTTTTTGTGTATTTAACATTTGTGTAAATTCAATTTGTTGTTGATAGGCACTTTCTGCTTCTGCTTGTATTTTTGATATTTGCACCGCACACGCGTGACACAGTGGGACTGGTGGGGCACCAGGAAATCCAGGAAGTGTTAACTGTCGCTCTAAGCAAATAGCACACATTACTTTACCACAACAATTACAATTATCAGAACGAGTGAGAAGACCAAAAGTACGGCCGCAGCCCGGGCGCTGACACACTCGCACATTACTTTTATTAATCCACTCGTTTTGAGGAATAATGCGGAGGTTTTGATGCATGATTAGTGGGGTGTGGAGGTAGGAAGGATTCTTCTCTTATTTCTTTGTTATTTTCCTTCCTTTACATATATTTATATATTTGTATTTATGTGTGTTTTTTATACAATAAATAGAAAAGGGGAAAAAAAAAGGAGGAGAAAAAAAAGTTTTAATAAACTTACTTTCACAAGTATATATATAATTCACATTCATTTTACAAAGGAATATATATATATATATATATACATATATATATATAACCACCAAAAAAAAAAAAAAGAACAAAAACATAAAAAAAAAACTAGACAAGACACATTAAGAAAGTACAATAACAAAAAAAAAGCAAAAATAAGGAAACAAAGCAAAAAAAAAACACAATATCTAAATAAAAAAATAAATAATAAATAAATAAATAGTGATGAGATAATAGAGAAAAATATTCTTAATTCAAGAACAATTTCACTGTACCCGATCACCTTCACGATATGAAGGAAGAAGGGTGCGTCACAGGAGCACGTTCCTTCTGTTGATGTTGCACAACTCTTTCTTTTAATTCTAGTGTATCATTAACATTTTTTGTCTGACTATTATTATTATTATTGCTACTAATATTACTTATACAACTACTACCACCCCCTACACTATTTTGTTGTGGTTGCTGAGGTGTCTCACTCGATATATTACCATGCTGTAATTCCTTTACAATACTTTTTAACTGTTGCATTTCACTTTCCATAGTTTGCATACGTCCTTTTGCCCCACGAGACGCTAACACTTCATCTGTTTTATTTAAATGCCGCCGACGCTCTTCATTTCGGTGTAATTCTGCTTTTTGTAATTTTAGTGCTATTTCTCCTCGGTGTAGGGCGGCCTCACGAGCTATAAGAGAAATCTCCTGCCGAGTTATTCTCTCAGCGCGGCGGCGTAAGTCATTTTCAAATTCCCGCATCGATTGCTTCTCCCGCTCCCGCCACGCCGCCCACTCTCGCATTGTTTCCTCAAAATTAATTTCACGCCGGCGGAGGGATTTTGCAATTGGTGAAGTTTCACTTTTGAGTAATTCATCTAAGCGAGACTCCACCCACCCCCGCCGCGCTGGTGTTGATTGTCTACTACTACTACTATTATTATTACTATTAATACTGGTATTAGCACTAGATACTCTTCTTCCGTTTCTTCTATCAGAGTTATTATTATTATTATTATTATTATTTTGAGTGCTACTCTTCGTTGGAGTTGTGAGGGGATGCGTTGGTGGAAACAGGGAGATGGGTGGTGTCATTTTTCGTATACCATTACTTTTATTACTATTACTATTTCTATTAATATTATTATTTAGACTGCTAGTTCTTCTCTGGTGACGTTGAGTTGGAGTTGAAGAAAATGTAGTTACTGATTGTGAGAATATAGAAGGAGATGAAGGGCGATGCCCTGGTAATCGCTGCGGTGTACTTTCTATTAATTGCTGCAGCCATTCTTCACCTTCACTAAGGTGCCTTACTGTGGGCCCACGCTGCCGCATAACTCATTCAATAATAATATCTTACTAAATAATATATATATATATTATTTAATTTTGCCTTTTTTCTGTTTAGGAATAATCATTTGAAAAGAAAACAAACAGAAGTACAATAAGAAAAAAAACAAAAAAAAAAATTTTTTTTTTTGATTCCATATAATAGAATGAAAGAGAAATTTTCAGACATACTAATACAGATACACATAGAAATAAAGAGAATAACATTTTTTTTTATTTTTATTTTTATTTATTTATTTATTTTTTTTTTTTTTTTTTTTGGGGGGGGGGGGGGGGTGGATGGTATAGTAGACGTTACTTCATGAGTGAATAAGAAAGCAAATTTTGGAGGGGGAAAAAAAAAAAAAAAGAGGAGCAGTAAAAAGAAAAAAAAACGCAATAGATTCCTGTCGTCATTAATCCCTCTACCTTCCCCTTCTTTTTTTCTTTTTCAATTATATATATATTCTCATCCCTTCTCTCGTTCTCTGTTTTTTTTCTTTTTTCTTCTCATCCTTATTATTTATTATTTATTTTTTCCTTTATCTAATTAATAATAGCAAAAAAAAAGAGGATAAAACGAGAAAAAAAAGGCAATAATTTGTTTTTGCTTTTTTTTTTTTTTTTTACTTCTCCTTACATATATTGCACAGGAATACAAACGACAAAAAAGAAGAAACACACACACACACAAACAAACATGAAGAGATAAATAAATAAAGGATTATTTTATTATATTTTCTTCATGATCTAGCGAAGAAGAGAGGGAAATGCATATATATATATATATATATAAAATACGGAAAAAAAAAAAAGAAGTAAAAATATTTATACACAGTGTTGAAATAGTACGGAAGGGAGGAAAACGACCCAAAAAAAAAAGACAAATAAATAGTATTCTCTAACCTTTAAGCATTTTTTTTTTTTTTTTACTTGTTTTTTTTTTTTTTTTTTTCCCTCTTGTTTTCTTTGCATGATGCTCAGTTATCACTATACTTAATATATGCGCATAAACATAGGAAAAAAAAAAAATTTTTTTTTAAGCGGCGGGAAAGGGTGGATCTCTTTTTTTTTCTTTTTTTTTTTTTTGTGTTGTTGTTGTTGTTTTCCCTCATTCTTTCTTTACTTATTATTATTATTACTATTTATATATATATATATATATATATGTATATATAATAATAATTTTTATTTATTTATTTTTTTTTTTTCCCTCTGTTTAGGATGTATAGGCTTCAAATGTTTCCTGAACTGGTATATTACAGTTTGCTACTGGACACTTACCATATATATTCTCTGCACAGTCTTTGCATAACACTTGATGTTTACATGGATAACATATAACAGTACAGAGACGTCGGCGGCACACCATACACTTTGATCTTTCATTAATTGTCATCCGCACCCGACTAATCATCTCCAACATCTCCCGCTCAATCTCCTGTAATTGCTCTAACGGTCGCTGCTGCAACTCCGCAATCGCCGGCATCTGCATGTGTGTACTTAACACTTCTTTTTTAATTTGTTCTCTCAATATATTTAGTGCAGCCTCCCGTCTCTCCGCGGCGTGGGCGTCCTCCCCGTATTTCCTGCGGCGTGGCTCTGGTGTTAGTGCCTGCTGCTTGTGCTCCTCTAACATATCGAGGCGGAATTGCAGCTGTGGGAGACTAATGAAAGGCACCCCCGCCTCCCGCGCCATCTCCACCCACTGCTGATACTCCGACTGGCGGAATGGAGAGTTGGAAATGGAGTTTAATTGCACCACGTTGCCATTCTGGGTGGTGCGGAAACACGGGGGGAGCTCAATCACGATGTGCCACTCCGTGCTCGCCATGTCCGCAGAGAAGCCGGAGTACTTGGGGCCCCGCCTCGCCCCTTTTACACACGCAATATAATAATGATCACTGGTGTCTCGCCTTACATCCTCACTCCGCATCTCTAGTAATACACGCACAAAGCAACCCCGCACCACCTCCTCAAAGTTTTTCCACTCAATAAAGTTTACAAGTGTGGTGCGAAATAACTGTAACTTTTGTAGCTGCTCTAGTGGTGGGTGTGGGGCCTGCTCATCTACTAGGAAATCTCTCTGTCTCGTCTCCACCATATATATATATATATATATATATATATTTTTTTTTTTTCTTGCGTTTTCTACAGTTCTTTTTTTTGTTTTTTTGTTTGTTTGTTTTTGTAAGTTTGGTTTATTTTATTTCTGTCTTTTTTTTAATTTAATTGTTTGCCTTTAGCAAAAAAAAAAGGCCAGTTTCCCCTCTACTTCCTTTGACTTCTCTTTCTTCAGTCTTCTATGTTTTTCACTATAAAAAAGACACTTTGGCTTCTGTTGCTTCCGTCAATATTAATTTATATAAGTAAGAAGAACAAAAAAAAAGAGAAAAAAAAAAAATCATTATTATTAAAGCGGCGAAATTGTTCAAAATAAATAAACCAATATTTATTCAGAGCAAAACAAAATGGTAATAGTAATACTAATTTTTATTATTTACACACTTGTTCCTCAGTATTTAATAAACCCCCTCTTTTTTTTTTTTTTCTCTCCTTCCTCTTCTCCTTTCATCTCCTACGATAAAATAAAATATCACTTAGTGTATATACACATATTTCGAAAAAAAAAAAAAAAATAAATAAATAAAAGACGATACAAAAACCAATAATAATAATAAATTTAAAAAAAATTAAAAATTAAAAATCGATAAATTGTCTTACTCTTATTATCTAAACTATATATTTAAATAAAAAGAATAAACGACAAAATAAAATAAAATAAAGTGAGGGAAAATATATAAAAAAATAAAAACAAAAAAACAAAAAAACATATATAAATATATATAAATACTGTACGTTATGATCTATCGTCTTACCTCCGTACGAGGGAAAGTACAATAGGGGAAGCCACACTTTCTGTTCCAAAAGTTAATGCTCGAGGAGTTGTTTGACCACCTGGGAGAATTTTAGCAGATTCTGGTGTAGGTGACATTGATGGTTTTCTTAATTCTCCTCTTTTATCTTGTACTTTATTATTTATACTATAATAATAATTACTATTATTATTATCTTTTTGATTATTTTCATCATATTCCTTCCTCTCCTCATTTTGTAGGGGATCAGTGTGAAGCTCATTTCGTAACTGTTGTACCTTATCATCACGCAACCTCTTCCAGCGAATCATTCTATCATAAACATCACTTTTACCACGTAATACTGATGCCTTTGGGCTGCCTTTATTAGGAGATTGAATGGGTGAGACATATTCCTTAAGTCCAGTATATTCATCTATATTATTATTATTATTATTATTATTATTATTATTATTATTAATAGGACTACTATTATTGCTGTAATAACTACTGTTTATGTCACCACGGCCTATTATATTAGTAAGTTCCAAACGTGAAGATCCATGACTTGAAGAAAGTCTACTACTTTCATTATCTCGTATACCAAGATTGTTATAATAATTATAATAAAAATTATTATTATCATTCTTATCACGCTGAGTTCGACCAGTTATAAGTCTTTCAGTGGAAGAAACAGGGAGGCCAGCGGCAATCATTTCAGATACAGGATTTATAGTAGGACTGTGTAAACGTCGTTCTGCCTCAACAATAGCACGAATTTTTTCCTCACGTCTTTGTCTGTACTCTCGTTGTCTTTCATTCATTGAAAATATCATTAAAGAACCTTCCTTGTCATTCTCTTTCTTTGATTGTTTTACACTACTTCGACTCTTTAAAAATCCTTTTTGCCTCATTACATTTAAATCTTTTTTTTTATTTTGCAATTCCTTTGCTTCTTTACGTTCCTTTGCGTGAGACATTAGACGTTCTCCAATACTTCCCTCACGCTGCAGGGTGGCGGCGTAGGCAGTAATGCGAGGAGACATGGACGAATACTCCTCCTTTAATCTCAGCTGCTGCCGCTCCCAGTTTGCAAGTTTTGTAAGACGATCACGTTCTAGCATTGCTTCAATATATGATATACCTGCAAGACCAGTACGCTCGCGTGTGCGTTGAACTATTTCAACACTTCGAGGATTAATTTTGGGTGAGTTATATATCTCTGCTTCTTCCTCCTCCTCTTGCCGCTTATACCGCAGCGCCTCTACAAGTCGTTCTCGCTCTATCTCCCGTTGTTGATCGCTATTATTATTATTATTATTATTATTATTATTTTCCTCTACAGAGCGCATCACACGACCCTCAGCATGGCGACCTCTTCCTGTTATATTAGGTTTAAACCATTCACACATGCGCTGCTGCTCCTCCCGCTCCCGTTCTATGCGTTTAAATTCTTCAAGTTTTTGCTTCTCACGATGTACCCGCTCGAGTCTCTCTACAATATCAATATCTCGTTGAATATTATGTCCCATTGCACTAATACGAGGAGTTGGGCGGCATTGTGATATTTCACGTCGTACAGCTTTTTCCCTTGCCTCCTCTATACGCTCTCGTGAGACTGCCGCCCGCTGAAGTAATCTTGCATGACTCCAAGAATTAATATTATTATTCCGAGAGGGTGACTGCGAATCTCCACGTGAATACTGTTGTTGTTTTTCTTGTTTTCCATTAGGAGAATATAATAATGTGGAAGAGTAAGAGTGTAAAGACTCATCTGGTGCTAAAGCAGTATTACGCAGTGAGAGAGGTAGCCCTGCAAGCACCTCTGTGAGTGAAGCTGTATGATGATAATTAGGTGATACTACAAACGACGGACAAGCGCGTTGATCAATAGCAATCGGAGAATTATACATGAAACGCTATTATTACTTTTCCTTTCCTTAATGTTTAATAAAGAATAAGGAAACACCATTTAAAAGAATAGGAGAGAGAAAATTAAATTAAAAAAAAAAAAAAGATTTAATAAGATAAAAAATAATATATATGTATGGTAAATTAACATCTATTTCTTCAGAATTCCATACACTCTTATAGAAAAAAAAAAAGAAAAAAAATTTCTTTTCCTTTATTTCTGTCCAAGCAATTGAAGCCAACTACTCACATTTGTAGGTACTTCATGTGATAGAGCATTTGCAATATTATTAATAAAACAAAGTGTTTCTTCAGCATTTTTAAAGCATATATCATCTGCTACAAATGTTACCACCTCTTCAAAGGCATCACTATTCATTTTAATACCATGAATAAAACCCAAAAATTTATCTTCTTCCTTCATATGACGTGCAAAACTTGCAAGTAAAGCCATAAGATGTGGATAATCCCCTAGATTTTTTATTTTCATTCCACTATTATAAAAATTACGAATCCAAGTTTCTTCAATAATTTCAACTGCAAAATGTCGCATAATATAATGCATTCCTTTTACTTTAAGTATTTCTTGTTTCATTTCATCTGAAACTGCCTCAGTTTCAGCAATAATTAGTAACTCTCGTAAACGATGATAATCCTTACCGTGATAATGTGCAAAAAGCAATTCTACTCCTACTACACGAGATTCAGTTGTCCATAATTTTGAATTAGAATTCCAGTGTTCAACTAGTTGATCTGCATAGCGTGATAATGGTGGAAGACGTGATGCCAAATAACGTATAAAATACTTTTGAGCTTCCAATGTAGGATCTTCATTGGCTTCTGCTAAAGTTTGAATAGCACTAATTGCAATATTCATTTTTCTTGAAATTGAGGCAGAAATAATTATAGCAGAAACTGCATTTTTATCCCAGCGAGCAGAAGAATGATGCATCCATGACCATAATGTAAGTACTCTCCTATGTTCACCACCACGTGAAAGTAAAGATAATACAGATCCATAATCTTTTGGACTTACAAAAGAGCTTTCTAAGGCTATTTGTAAAGCATCTTTCACATTTTGTTTGTCTTCCGTGTTAGTTGAGTCACTGACTTCACAAAGTGGACGAAGAAGAATTCCAGCAAGATAAGGAACTTCTCTTATTTCTCGCATTAAAAGTTGTTTTAATTCCTGTACCTTCTCTCCTTTACCTATTCTACTTGTAATTGAACAAAGAAGTTCACAAGAGATCGAAGATGATACAGGACGTATGGCTAACGCTAATTTAATTAATGCATCAATTTCAACTGTAGTATCTTGTGAAATAAGTTTTATAAATTCTCTAGCAAGAGTATGTGAAGAAGGGTGAGTAGCAAGTAACGCTACAGCCCGCTTTGGCTCACCTCGTAAGACATAATTTTTTCCAAGTGCAGCTGCAATTGATAAAGGAATTGGCGCTGCAGGGTAACGTGCTCGAAATATTGATGCGGCCTCTTGTATAGCATTAGTATCTGTAAAAGATATTTTATCTCCACAGAGTAAACGCTGAAAGGTAAGCCTCGTGGTGAAGCAACGCTTCATCCTTTATCTCCCTTTCTCTTTTTTTTTTTTTTAAATTTTGTTTGTACATTTAACGCATTGGGATTTGTTGTACAAAGTAAAAAGGGAAATAAAATAAAAATAAATAAAAATAAAAAGAGATATAAATAAAGGTTGTAATTTAGATATCTAAAAAAAATATTTACCTTCTAAAAAAGTTCTCTCTCTCTCTCTCTCTGTGTGTGTGTGTGTGTGTGTGCATGAACAAAAAGGCATACATTTGAAGATATTTTGCCATTTATTTATTTATCTATCTATCTATCTCTAGTTAATTTCATTGGCAAAAAAAAAAAAAAAACAATAAGAAAAGTAAAAGAAAGAAATCTTTTTTCTCTTCCCCCCCCTCCTCCCATCTCAATCATGTTAATGATTAGATTATTCTTTTCTTTCTGCCACACTCAAAGCGGACATTATTTCCATTCTTTCTTCATCTTGTAATTGTCCCCAACACTCGCGCACAAACTCCGGATCACGAAGGCGCAATATTGGAATTGCCTCCCCAATAGAAGACTCTAATAACTCCATCACAGCTCCAAGGCGATCATAAAGCATTTGCCGCTGCCGCCACTTTGCAGTCGACACATTCGCATTATCCCCGTGTGAAAGTGAAACAAATTTATCCACCAAAGCAGTACAAAGTTTACACACCAGCGCCAGTGTCTCATCAATATCATTGTTAACATTATATCCAATCCACTTTGCAGGGAGGAGATCCTCCACCTCCTCTGGGCCAGTGCAGCTCAAGACATTATTCTCCCAGTAATCCTCCTTCTCCGTCCAGGCGAGATCCCACGTGTGAACTGTCTTTGATGTAGAAATAAGTGCGGCGGCGGCGTTGGCGTCCCAGTTGTGAAGTAATCCACCAATGACGAGATTAGGATCCCTGACAGTTATCATTGGGCCTGTCAAGCCAGCAGTATGAGGATTTAAAACTTTCATCTTTTCACAACCTGTCATGCGCTGGGGGTTCAGAGTGTAAGGTAAGACAGATTGCATGAATACTATTTTATACAATTTCTACGAGGTAGAAAAAAAAAAAAAAAAAATTTTTTTTAATTATTTTTCCAAAAAATAACCTATCAAATTTCACAAAAAAAAAAGAAAAAAAAAAAAAAGATTTAACCTATTGAAGCAATAATAATAACAACAAGAATGTTAGTAAAAAAATAAAAAACTCTCCTCTCAAAATAGGTATCAAGGTTCACTATTAACGACTCTGTAAGATCAAAAAAAAAAAAAAAAAAATACTCTGACCCAAATAATTAAAAAATGCTAAGAGACATACGAAGCCATGAAATAAAACCCAAAAAATTAAAAAAAAAAAAAATTAATAATAATAATAATACCAATCAAAAAAAAAAAAGATATCTGTGGAATTATTAACAAAAATATTTTATCTGAAATTCTTAAATCAGTTATGAACCCACCAAAGAGTTACGAGGGCAATAAATAGAGCCTGAATAGTCCAAATGAAAGAGTTTAAAAAAATTGAATTTCTAGAAGAACTCATAACATTATCAGAAACTGCACCTACACAAGAAGAACGGTAGTAAAGAGAAATAAAATTCCTTTCCAGTTCATCAATTTCATCATCTGTTATTTTCATATTTTTTTTTGGAAGAAATACTTTCTTATGTGTTCATAGATATTTGTGTAGGTAAAATAATAATAATAATTTAAAAAAAAGAAAAAAAAAGGGAGGGGGGGAAAGAGAAAAATTGTGAAAAGGATAGAGTGAGGGAAAAGAAGGAAAAGATAACAATGATTCCTCCCAAATTTTAGTAACATTAATGTAAATACTTTCTTTTCTCATTTCATATTAAGAGTTTTTTTTTTTTTTTTTTGTTGTTGTTGTTGTTTTGCATAATGCACTGTACAGTAAGCAAGCAAGCAAGCAAGTAAGCACACACACACCCACAGATACACACACACAAAAAAAAAAAATAATAATAATAGACAGAACTCTATATAAAAAAAAAAAATTGCAAAAACAACCATCATATATTAGACCTTTTATAAAAATAAAATGAAAAACTCATGGTCTACTGAAACTTGGATTACAAAAAAGAACCTAAGGTTTGAAAATGATTCAATGAAACTCCAAACTGTTCTGGAGGAAGTAATTCCCCAGTAACAGGACACCGGTATAAAACTTTTGTTTCTGGACCACGATGTGGAACAGGAAATCCTCGGTTAACTTTTGGTTTTCTGGATTTTATTTGATACTCAAGTGCTTTTCGGTATCCTTCTCTCTTTTGTACCTCTTTCTCTCGTTGTCGTTCAATTTTTCGCTTCGCCTCAGACTCAGCTTCTTGAATAAGACGTCTCTCTCGTGCTACTTCTCGTTCTCTTTCCTCAACACGTGCCTCTCGTGCAGAATCAATATTTTTTCTCAAATCATTATAATAAATTTGAGCCTTCTTTTGTCGTTCTTTTAAAACCTTTGAATTATCAGAAAGTAATAAGAAAAAGTCATCAGAATCTATATTATTATCTTCTTGTTGTTTTCGTTGTCTAATAGCTTCACGTTGTTTAGTCGCCTCTATTGAAGCTTTAAAAAGCTCCTCTTGTTGTTTATGTTTCTCATTTAATTCATGCCGTCTTTTATTTTGATATAATTGTTCTGCCTCTTGTATCATTTTTCTTTCACTTTCAACTCTCATTAATTCATCTTTTTCTCGCTTTCTCTTTGTTTCTTCAGCTAACTGTTTATTTATCTTCATTACTTTACGATCTCTCTCTCGCCTAGTTTGATCATCAATACTTTTAGAAGGAGAAAACCAATCAATAGATGAATCATAATTATCAGATTTAGATGGAGAAACTACTTTATTATTTTTTATAAAACTATTACTTCTTTGACTTTCGCATAAAAGTCTTTTTTTCTCCCGTGTACGTGCATTTTCTAACTCTATATTCGCTTGAATTTCACTTAAAACTGCTTCTTCTTTTAATTTCTCCTCCTTTTCTCTTAATTGACGATCTTTCTTAGCTTGTTCAGCAAGTTTTCGATTAGCTTCCATAAGAGATAAACATTGAGCTCGTTTATTTGTTTCTTTTCGACTTTCATCATCCCATGGAAAGATTGTCATATTTATTCCATCATGATTATTACTATCAGAAGATTGTTGTTTTTTTCTATTTATTGCTTCTAATGCAGCTTGTTGAAGAGATTCTCGTTCAATTTTTTTCTTTTCTATAATAGCAGCTTCTTCTTTTGCATATTCTTCTGCAATTGCTTTTACGTAGGCGGCTTCACGCTCCAGACGACGCTGCCGCTCTCGCTCCTTCTCCTCCATCCTTCTCTGCGCTTGTTCAAAATTTGTTTTTTGAAGATTTTCTAAAAGTCTTCGTCGCGCCACATTATCACTTTCTCTAGGTTGAATAAGAGAAGTATAGGGTGACATTTCAGTTAAGACTTCTTTAGCACGTTGCTTTTTCTTTTCCTCCATCATTTGCATATTAACAGCCCGAATAGAAGGTACTCTTGCGTTGTATATAATATATTCTGTATCAGCGTGAGTGTTTTTCCCTCGTACTGTTACAACTTCACCAGTAAATTCAGCTAAAGGAGCCGCAGGGACACGGCGTGGTGTTATAAATTCTTCACTTGTTGCATTTCCCTTCACTGGTGGCCGTCTGCGGGGGGTAATGACGCGGCAGCGCCCTTCATACTTCACAGCACTCGGTGCCACTGTAGAAGAAGTATCAGGCACAGAAACTCCTAAATGATGAAGGAGTGAAAATTCTTGAGACATGTGATTTGAGTGTATATATGTATATTGGAGATATAAAATTAATTATAGTACTAATATTAATAACAATAGTAATAAATCAAAAAGAAAAGAAAATATTAATATTAAATATTAATTAAATAGGAGGGAGTAAGGGGTGATTTGTTTTTTTGTTTTTTTTTGTTTGTTTACAAATAAACCATATATATATATATATATTCTTTTACCAGTTAAGAATTGTATTTCAAACTTGTATACTATAATTAATATATATATATATATACATATTAATGGGGCAATGGTAGTGAATGATTTTTTAGTAATTGACACATTCTTCGATATCTTGATGTAACATTTTGTGCCATTTGGGTAAATCCGGGATCATCATCATTTTCTTCTTTAACTCTTTCCTTAATATCACCATATAATATACCATTAAAAATAGATCCTAATGAGTTTTTAAGAATTTCCTGTGACCAAGAGAAAACGTGATTTTCTTCACCAGGCATAATAAGAGGTCTTTTTACATAGGGGCCAAATTGTCGTAATTTTAATGTATTTCCTACAATTAATAAAGTACAACCATAATTTTGATTCACTCCAGCAAAATGAGGTGCTGAAAAAATTAATATGTAAGATGGTACTCGAAGTTCATGTCTTGCTCTTCCTAATACCCATCCTGGAAAATATGTAGATTCCCTATAATGATTTGGACGTACAAAACTTTCAAATTCTGGTCTATACATATGATATTCAAGTCCACCAATATGTGTATACAAATTATTACGTGATAAAAAATTAGACACAGCATTAAAAGTGTATTTAAAACAATTACCTGTCTCTGTCTGTGATCCTGTAAATGCACATCCAACTGCTAATCTATCTTCATCCTCATCCATAGGTTGATTTCGAACAAATTCACTAAGACGTAATTGTAAAGTTTCTTGGGCAATTTCATCAAGAAGACGGTATTCTGATGCTATTCCACCTGATGAACAAAAATAATGTTGATTTATAATACAAACCACAGGAAGTTTTGCAAAAAATTCTTTAACAGAGTCTTCTAAAATATTTAAAGAAATTCCTATTTCTAGAGAACGTAAACGAAGTTCACCTTTTAGAGATCCAAAACCTCCTGAAGGAAATGGATAAAACATTTCATGCCTTCCAATTAAAGGTATAACATTAGGTAAATAAATAATCATAAGGGATACAATATAAAGTACTTCAACTGATTGATGACTACCATCTATATAATCTCCGAGAAAAATAATATTTAATTGATCATTTAAAGATTTTCCCAGAACATTTTTAATTAGATAATGAGACAAATCTGTAGCATGACCTCGACAAGGTCCTATTATAAGTGTATCACCTGAAACATTTTGTAATAAAGGTTTACCCTCTAAGTAAGTTTTCGCACTACTAAGTATTTTCAAAAATTTATTTGTTTCTACTTTTTTACCTTGTAGAATATCCTCTAAAGCACTAATAATAATACTACTAGTACTACTACTACTACTTTCAGGCGTTAACATGTATATTACTACTCACTATTACTATACATCTCAGTATTTTTAAAAATAAAGAGGGGGGAAAAGAAAGTGAGAAAGAAACACAAACAAACAAAAAAAAAAAATGAATTTCAGATTATAAAAAAAAATAATCATTTTTATGGAAACTAGGAAATCAAAAATAAAATATACAAAATTGATATAATATATTACCTCTGAAAGACCAAAAAAAAAAAAAAAAATCTTTTATCATACTCATTCAAAATATCATTATTTTGGTAATTGATGAAGTAAATCAGCAGTATCGTAATAAACAGAAAGCAAAGCAGCTATTTCTAAAAAGCGATCACACACTTGTCGAGTTGGGGCTATTGTATTATATGTCTGCATAACTTGTAAAACAGCTTGCTCTCTTGTTGCACCTATAATTCGAAATTCAGAAAGACTATTCCTACGTGAGTGAGGAGTAAGACGTAGTGAGTAAACAACTTGACGAGTGTGCTTGGGAAATGGAGGAAATCCATAAAACTTTTTTAAGCTATTAAAACTTCTTTGTAGGTTATAACGCTGCCGTTGTCTCCTACGAGGCATATCTTTAAAAACTCGTAAGTAAACAATTTCTAAAACAAAATAATAAAAAATATTAAGAAGAAATAAGAAGTATTAAAAATTTATATTTGCTTATTTGTCTATTGGTAGGTTGTCTTTTTTTTTTTTTTTTGCACTAGCTGAAACCACCCCCCCACCCCCTTACACCTACCCACACATACAAACACACACACAAAAAAAAATTAAAAATAAAATAAAAAATTTATAATAATAACTATAATAGACCAACTCTTATCCTATGTGTTTCTTTTCTCTTTTCTCTTTTCTCTTTTTTTTTTTTAATTCTTCAAAAAAAAACTTCTTTCTTTTTTTTGTTTTTGTTTTTGTGAGTATGAGTATGTCTTTTCTTGTTGTTATTTTACCAATATTACCTATTACTATTTTTAGATCTCATGCGTGTTGACATTTCTATGTTGCGATGCAGAAGAAATTGCTTCTGTCGAGTTCTTTGATACTCATAACGCCATACTAACTCTTGATGATAATGATCAATTACACTCTGTGGATTACGTTCTGAGAGAAATCCTATTTTGTACAATTTTCTTTCAAAATCACTTGAAGAATGCCATAACGGACCCCATCCCAAACCAGCTAATTCACCTGAATTTACAATAAATCTTACAAAAGAACGAAGCTCATATTCATCAAAATTTCTAAGTTGAATGGGGTGAAAATATGAATCTTTCTCTGAATCATATGGTGCATACTCATCTAGACTATTTATAAATCGATCAGTTTCAACATCTGAAAATCCACTAACACCATCAAATGGTTTAAAATCTCTTGTAGTACATGTAAAAAAAAATTTATTTGATTCCTCATTAGATACAATCATTCGATTTAAACCACGAACAAAACTAAGACGAGATGCAGGAATACGAGGTAATTCTTGTGGATAAAGATCAACGTCTGTTGAACCATCATTTAGAGAAGCAAGTGTTCGAAGAAAATCTGGATGTGGATATCTAAAATGTGTATCATGTGAAAATAGATTCCATCCATCAACAACAATGACAATAGGAATTTTTTTCTCCTCACTAAGTTCATCCATTAAAAATTTTATACATACACTCTGTCGATCAATAGAAGCAGGTGCCACTGCACGATGACCCCATCCACATAACTCATATAAATTTTGTGGTTGTTTTTCTCCTTGTTCGATAGGTAAATCTTTTGGAGTACATTTTAATTTCCAGGAAGTTAAAATACTTCTATTAGCAATTGCAAAATACTGAAGAAAAGATCTTGCAGCGTCTGGGGCATCAAAAAAACCAGGAAGAATTGTACTAGGCCAACACCATTCTCCATGAGTCCATATTTTAGCATCAGGAACATATAAAGTAAGTAAATTTCTAGAGCGGGCAGAATGTACTACTTGACACATAAGTGCACTTTTTCCACATCCTGTTGGTCCATCAATGATAAAACCTGGTCTATTATTTGTAAGTGAATTTAAAACAGAACGTTTAGACTGCCAGTATAATATTTTGTCCATAAAAACATTTAATAAATGTGCTTCTTTACGATATAAAAATCCTCTGGGATGTCCTGGTGGCATCATCTGCATTACTTTACCTCCTAAACCTTCAGGAAAAAATTTAATTAACTCATCATTACCAATACAATACATAGAGTTAATATCATTAAACGTGAGACGCGTTGGAGGAATTTCAGGTGGATGAGAATATGTTTTAGTAATAGTACGTACAGGAACTCCTTTCTGTATTGTTCTAACTTCTTTTAGAGGAATCGCACCATTCCACATTGCTACAGGTGCCTCACAGGCATCAGTATAACATGTAACAGGAGGTCTCATATACATGGAGGCCAAACTCTTTCCAAACATTTTTGAATGCATCTTTTCTGTAAAAAATAATCTAATTCTTAATTAATGAATAATAAACTATTAATATAAAGAATAATTAATAATAATATAAATGGTAATAATAAAAGAATTATTAATTATTTTTTAACACAAAAAAAAAAAAAAAAAAAACTCAGAAAAAAAAAAGTGGGGGTATAAAAAAAAATTTTTTTTTTTCTTCTAAATATTAAAATATAGCAAATATAAAAATTTAGTAAATACTACTTGTTCAAGTAGTACCACACATCCCTAGCTATTCAAAAATAATAAAATAAAAAATAAAAGACATAAAGATAAAATATTCATAAAATTTTGGTGCTATATACGTTCTGAACGACTTTGATTTTTAGTTACTTTCGCAGAACTGCTGAATGGGGGATTCTGTACTGCAAGATCTTGATATTTAGGATCTTTTTCCATACAATAGGGTGTTTTTGTCCACGGAATTGTCATATCTTCAGGTTCTCCCTCGTGAAGAGCAATAGTTCTTATTAAACCACCACTAGAACCATCACGGCTGTACGCATGTGCAACCGCACGTTGACAAAAACGAATACACTCTTCTTTACTCATACCAGGTTTGTAATTACCATCAAAAAAAGAGTATAAAAATATTGATCCACTTCCTCCCAATGCGTAATCGAGTTTAACACATGAACCACCTGATGGAATACTATAAACGGAACCACCGTTTACAGAATCATACCCTGCAACAATAATACCAGCTGAAATATTCCATTTATTCATATAACAAAGTTTTTTAAAGATATTAGCTGCAGTTGCAACATTTACAGGTTTTGATGTATCTGTTTCATAACTTTCTAGATAATTTGCTGTCCTCTCTGCCAAAGCTTGAGTATCTGCAGCAGATCCACTGCGACAACAGTATATTTTTTTTGTAAGCTTAGTTAATTTATTACTTGCACGGTTTACAACATAGGTACCTGTAGAGGTACGAGAATCTGCAGCAAGTACAACACCACCTTTAAATGAAACAGCCATAATTGTTGTTCCAAGTGAAACTGCCTCACTTAATTGAGGATCGAGAACAGCAGCTTCAGGTTCAAAGAGCTGTTTAGCACTTTGCGCTGGCCCATTAAGAGTCAGTTCATGTTTAATTTCACTTGGGTAAGAGGGATCGTGAAGCAAAGTTCCCTCTGGACGCTTAAGCATTCTTTTGGTTTATTGATATACTTTCTGTGTGTTTTTATTTTTATTTTTATTATTTCCTTACATTTATAAGGAGAAAAAAAAGGCAAAAAAAAAAAAAAAGAGGGAGGATAATAATATTAAGATTAGGAAGGAGGGAAAATAGCGCCAATATATAGCAATAGCTCACAGACACACAAAAAAGAAAAAAAAGACAAAGAAATATAACAAAAAGTAGACTAAGAAACTAAAGGAAAGCTTTACCGTTCCAAAGCAACATAGTTCTTTTTTTTTTTTTTTTTTTTCTTTTGTCTACTATTTAATAGACCATACAGAAAGAAACTATAGCACTGTAAACGTTTTCTTAGATTCATCACCCACATTATGATCGGCTGGGTTTGCCATAGCTTCATAAACAATATTAGTGGCAACTTCTTGATGAACTGATCTCCCTGTTGCTTCTCCAAAAATATCTATTCGAAGTAAATGTGTTTCATCTTCTCCAAAACTATGATCAAAAAAAAATGCAAGACTTGAAGAATTAGTAAACTTTGATGGATTTAAACGATACACTATTCGATCCCCAACCGGTACTTGAGCTAATTCAATTTCTTCTTGGGGTTGTAAAAGACGAACAGAGTCAAACCCAACGATACCAGAAGGGTTACAAAACAATTTTATATGAGAAGGAGCGAAATTATCATTGGTTCCAAGAATTGAAATACCTTTGATTCGACATACCTGTTTAAGAGGAAGAAGTAATAGTAATTCAGGGTCGGAATCACTACATAAAGGATCCTCATTACTCTCTTTTCTGGGATCTAAAATACGAGTCGCCTCAGAAGCACTTTCTCTTGCATTCCAAACTTGTAAAAAAGTCAAATCTATCTGCTCATTTAAAGGAGATCCTATACCAAAAACACCTTCTCGTACGAAGCCATCTCGTAGATGATCATGAGATCCTGTACCATGACGACAGTTACAAGGCATTATAGGGTTTAATTAAACTTAAACACACAGAAAACAATTCAAAAACAAAAAACAAAAAACAAAAAAAATGGAATTTAGAAAAGGAATAAAAAAAACAGCACACACACACAAAAAAAAAAAAAAAAAAAAAAAATGATAACACCTTTGGTTTTTTAAAAATGGGGAAAGGTAAAATTAAAAGAGAAGAAGGAGGAGAAAAAAAATTAAAATAAAATAAAAGCCTTAAAAAATCCTTTAATTGCGCTTATCTCGAGCAAAACGTGCGGTATGAAATCTAAACATTTCATCCGTTACAGCAGATGGAGGCATAATTCTTTTTTCAGAAAAAACAAGTGTAATCATAGATGGTGGAACAAACTCAACCAAAGGAATAACATCACCTCCTTCAGGTTGCTTTAAATCAGCTGTACTAAGTGGGAAAATTCGTGCAAATTTAAATGTTTCAGAAAGGACATAAAATGGAACGTTCATCGCTGAAGCAACGATTGCAATTTGTAGAGATCCAGTTGAGTGTACAAGTCCACCATGCTCAGTTACACAATATGTTCCCATAACCACAAAATTTACTTTACTCATAACTGCTCCAACACCAGCATCAGGAATAATAGTACAAGATTTCTCAATTTTATCTTTTAATTCCATTCCCTCTTCAGTCTTTGCAACTTTTTCCAAAAGTTCCTTTCCAGTTCCTTTAGGATATTTTGTAGTAGCAGGAAGCCCTTCACAAATATAAAAATGAACTCCTTCACGTTCTTTAATAGCATAAGCAATTGCACGAGCTAATAAACTTCCACAACCATGAACCAAAATACGAGATGAACTTTCAACAAAAGGTAATATATCGCAGATTGGATTATCTTTACAACGTTCAAACTCCCTTATCCTTTCTTCACAGCGTTTATTCATATCAGCTAAACTACTCTTTAGATCATGACTATTTGCCGCATCTTTTGTTAAATGAACACGGAAACGTTCAAAACCATCACCGATTGACTCATAACTCTGTAAAGTTTTTTTAATCTCTTTATCAAGTTCAAAATATGTAGAAAATTGTTTAGACTTAAGTAACTTTTGAACTTCCTTTACAGCATCTATCATTATGCTACTATCATAATCATCATGGGGTACATCCATCTTTTTGGGGCTAAAACTAAACTAGAAAGAAAGAAAAAATAATAATAATAATAATGATAATATCAAAAAACAATAAAAAAAAGACTTTAATAGTTAGAAAGAAATATCATTTGAGGCAAGAAATTATTTCCATTATTTCCATTATTATTATTTTTTTTTTTTTGCCTAGAATAATTCCCGAAAACAAATATATATATATATATATGGACAAACATATATTTAAATATTAAATATTAACGCCTAACTTACAGAGAATCTACGTAGTTCAGTACTTCTTCACAGTAACTTTTATCTTGATGTTTTTCCATAGCAGTACGAACTATATCAGCTGTATTAGAAGGAGAAAAATTTGAAATACTTTTAAGAAGATCTACAAGAATAGGTCTCAATCCAACATTTTCATCAGGATCATCAAGGTGAATAAGAACCTTTTTAACCAATGGTACTAACTGTACTATAACTTGATCAATAAAAATAGCTGAAACACAATTCTTATTTTTTAAGATTTTTAATAAACCTGAAGCTGCCTTTGCTCTTAATATATCACTGGAATCATCAAAACGAAGTAAAATTGACTGTAAAATATCATTAGTACTACTTACATTAAGAGGTATTTGGCAGATATTTGGTACAGAAGTTATAGAAACAAGTCGCATTTCTGCGTCATCTGCATCTGAAGCATTACACCAGGTAGTTACTATTTTAGATGATAGAGCAAAATCATTTTCCAAAAATTTTGTATTCAGTAAAGAACGATGTTGATTTTCAAGAATAGCACAAAGAGAACTAATAGCAACTTTACGAAATAAGTGAGCTGCTCCTCCAGGACGAAATGTACTTAATGGAATAATAACAACCCTAAGTAACTCCTCTAATTGATTACCTGAAAAAATATATTCCTTTTTCCATAATAGTTTTTCAAGTACACGTAGATATTGTAATCCTTCAGTAATACGTTTTGTAAAATCAATATCATTAAGTTTCACAAGAAAAACATCAGATAAAGGCTCTGCATAATACTCAAGGTGTTTAGAATTTAGGACTAGATCAGAAAATGCATTTACCGGCATTTGAGTTCGATACCTAAATAACAATCTTCCAAAATGAAGTTCATATATACCATCTTCTTCACCTGTAACAATAGAAGAAAGATATTTAATACATTTAGAGACTCGTTCTTGTATACGTGGAAATTCAGATGAACGTAAGCAAAGAAAAGCATAAAAAATTATAGAATCTAATGTTCTTTGACTTAAATCTTCACGAATTTCATTAGGTAATGGATTTATTGGAGTTGAAATAAAACCTCTTTCACCTAATATACGTATAAGAACATTTAAAGTATCTAATAAAGAAGATAATAAAGGTTCATAATCACTTTCTATAATATCTGAAGAAGTTAAAGCTTTAACTATATGTGTAGCTTGTAAAGCGGATAATAAATTTTTTGATCCTTCCATGAGATAACAAAAAGATATTAGAATACTGCACTTTACAGAAACAGCAGCTGTAGAAAATATAGTAGTAAAAGGAATAATATTTTTATCTACTGATGATACTACAACTGTTTTAGAATTTGACTTAAATAATATTAAATTGTCATCTTCATTTTCTCTTATACCTTCTTTTGATGTTAAAAAGGGAATATATTGTTCAGGTGTTAAAAATTTTCCCAATATTTCTAAACAAATTAATGATTCTTGTACAACTTCCTGATTTTCATCTTTTAAAGATTTGTATAATACACCTAAAATTTGTTCAACAAATTGTACCACAGATTTTTCTGAATAATAAATAGACATCCATAATATACGTAAAGCAATAACTCTTTTATTATTAGAAGAAAAAGGTATTATCCAATCTATTGCAGTAACATCAATAAAAATTTTTTCTATAAAATTACGTAAAGACTCAGCCACAACAAAACGTGCACCAAGAGAAGGTCTTTTATTTAAAATATGATATAATTTTTTATCAACTGTTGATAATTTCATATCTGGATATTCATCATCACCATACCACTCAATATCTTTCATAGTAACCCTCCTTTTTGTAATATCGATTGTATTATCTTCATTATCTAATAGATAAAGTTTACCCATACTTTCTAATACTTCACATGCTTTTGTAGATACCGAATTATAATTATCTGTAATTAATAATAATAAATGAGGAAGTAAACGGCGATGTTGATCTTGACGCTCTAAAATATCTAATAATGTTATAGAAAGAAGCTCTACAATAGCTAAACGTACAGCTTCAACATGATCATTAGCCAAAATAAAAAGAATAGTAATAGTAGTTCTATTTTCCTGTTCTTCTTTTGCATCAGAAAGAATTTCTGATGCCCCATGTTGAATTAAAGATGCTAAACTTTTTACAGCTTCTACACGCACTACACTGTGCTTATGAAGAAGACAATTTTTTACCACTTTAGCTAAAGGTAATGCAATATGCTTTATTTGAACCGGTTCTATTTCACAAAGTCTTACACAAGTACGACAAGCTTCTTTTTTTAAATCTGGAAATGCATCACGTAAACAATTTTCTAAAAGAACTTGAAAAAAATCAATATAATTACGAGGACCAATTTCATGTGGAAAAATTTCTATACATAAAACTGCAAGTTTTAATAGTAATAAACGTAACTCTTCACTCTCTTCTGCAACAGGTGAAACACCTATTCTAGTTACCACTGCTGGTAAAACCCAATCAAGTACAGTAGAATTTTGACCTGGAAGAAGAGTCGTAACAATCATTATAGCATTTTCACGGCATCTCTCAGAAGTATCTTCAAAACCACGAAGACAACTTCTAATTACAGTAAACTCTTCTTCTTTTTTAAGTTTTTCATTTTTACATATCTCTGAAATTTTTCGATACGCTAATAGACGTTTTACTCTACTAGTATCTGAAAGCTCATTTAGATACTTTGGAAGAAGTTCCATTAGAGAAAAGAAAAATTTCTTTTTGACTTTAAATTTCTCAGTATTGTTAATACTGAGAAAGAAGAAAATAATAAGAAATATGTTTTCAAATTCTTATAGTAGAATAGCGAATTAACTTAAAAGAAAAAGTTAAAAAAGTAGGTAACGGAAAAAAAAAAAATAAATAAATAAGGGAAAGGGAAAGGGAAAGGGAAAGGGGGGAGATGCTACGAAAGTTACAAATAACTATTATACCTATATAAACACCCAAATTCAAAGATAAATGGTAAAATTCAAAATAATTTCAGAGAAAGAAATTACAAAAAAAAAAAAAACACTAAAACACTATAAAAGAATGAATAAAGCCTGCCGATTCCACCCCACCCACAAACTGTCCAAAAGAAAAAAAAAGAATAAAAAAACACCCCGGAATATTCAAAAAAAAAGAGAAAAAAACCGCCGGCGTGCCGCCGCCCCCCTGCGGCAGACGGGGCGCACGAATAAGGGGATCAGAAAAAAAAAAAAAAAAAACTACACCCCGGCCTCCCTTCTTCCGGCGCCGCGCACCCCCCCCCCCCCCCCCCCCCCCGGGGGGGGGAGGGGAAAAAAAAAAACCCCCCCCCCCCCCCCCCCCCCCCCCGCCCCCGCCCCCCCCCCCCCCCCCCCCCCCCCCGACCGGAGAGTGGAAAACCGCGGGGGTTGGCGGGATGTGCCGGCCGTACTCGCGTCGCGGCCCTTCCCCCCGATGCGAATTGGGGCGGCGGCGGCGGCGTCGGTGCCCAACCACCCCCTTTCCGGTTGCTTCGTTCCACCCGTTCCCATCATCATCATTGTTTTTTTTTCTTTTTTTTTTGCTTTGGTACTTTGTTTTTTTTTTTTTTTTTTTCCTGTGCATTGTTTTTTGTTTGTCTGTTTTATTATTTATTTTATTTTATTGTTTTGTTTTTTCCACAGCCTGGATAAGCAAATATGACAACATATAGAGATTTTAAGCTTACTGATATTATGGGCTTTAATTTTGTTAACCTTGATCAGTTAACAGAGACATACAGTACTTCCTTCTATGGCGAATATGTTACACATTGGCCAGAGTATCAACGTATATGTATTCACCCAACTACCAAAATTTGTATGGCATACACCTTAGGTAAGGCTGAAGGAAAAGGTGAAGATTTTCACGGTCATGTATCTGCTGTTACAGTTGCACCTACATTTCGTCGACTGGGTTTAGGAGAAGCGTTAATGAAGGAACTTGAAGCCACTACAGCTTTTGTTCACAATGCGTACTTTGTAGATTTATTTGTACGACAGAGTAATAAAGTTGCTCAAGATATGTATCAAAAACTTGGATATATTGTTTATAGACGTGTTCTTGGTTATTACCATGGTGAAGGTTCCAAAGGAACTTTTAAAGAAGATGAGGATGCCTTGGATATGCGTAAAGCTATGCCACGTGATATTGAGAGAAAGAAGAGTAGTGTTATTCCATTAACAAATCCTATAAGGCCGGAAGAGTTAGAATGGAATTAAAAAAAAAAAAAAAACTAGTGGGGGGAAAGAAATGGATGGAAGAAAAAATAAAAAATTCTTATGAATATGAATTAATTCCATTTTCGATGATTTTTTATTTTGTTTTGGTATAAGAAGAATTTTTAAACCCATGGTAACATAAATTTGTTTCAAAAAAAAAAAAGAAAAGTAAGGTCTTTTTTTTTTTTCTTTTTTGAACTTATTTACATGTATAATGGATTTCTCAATACAACAAAGAAAATAAGATTTAGTTTTTTTTTTTTAAAAAAAAAATAAAAAATAAAATAAATTGTACCATGCGTGTACAAAATATTAGGTACTACTATTTTGAGTAATCAAAAATTTAATGATCATCACTATCACTAAAACTCAACCCAAGGAAATAAAGACCAATTTAAAAATATATATATATTTTTTTTCTTATGATTTGATTATTCGACCGATGAATAGAAATTAAATTTAATTATATGTTTTTTTTTTTAAAATAATTATTATACATGCGCTTCTGTACTAGGGAGATGGAAAAGATACTCTGATCTTTGTTTTCTTTATTATTACTATGAACTCTTTGAAATATGATACTATTGTTTTTTTTTTTTTTTTTTTTTTAAGGAAAACCTACTGGATTAGACCTGAGAAACTCCATCGCCCAAATGAATTAAAAAAAGATCAGGATACACTATTCGTTTTTTTTTTTGTTTGTTTTTTCCTCATTATATCTAATAAAAATTTATATAGGGTGTTGAATCTGTATAAATAAAAAAAACATCTCTCTCTAAATTCCTCATTTTCTTTCTCTTCTTTCTTTCTAAAATATTTTTTTCTTAATACTCAAGGATTTTAAGGTAAATATATATTTGTATATATACTGGATCAAGGAAAAAAAGAAAGAAAATAAAATATAATTTAAATGAGTAATTCTCAAGAATTCTGAAGTTCTTCTACTGATCAAACACAGAACAGAGTAAGAACCGGAGAAGAAACAGAGAATAATACTAATAATAATATACGACTTCCTATAACCCACAGAAGATTGAAAAGAACAGGACAACCAATATGGACTCTTAATAGTACAATTGAGGATATCTTATTTGATGGTATGGAAATCTCAGAATCAATGAAATTAAATGATTTTCTTAGAAATAATTTGAGTGGAAGAGGTGTTATTGAAGAAAATGAAAATCTCTCTATGGAAGTATTCGTGCAGGATCCTTCTAAGTACATTCAGGATGAAGAACTAATTCAGATAATAAGTCAATCAAAATCTTATCAAACATATCTGCAGAAGGAAAAAGAAAGCAAAGTAATACTACAAGAATTACCCTCACTACATAATAAAGAAGTTTATTCTCTTAATCAAGGGAAAGAATAAATAAAACTCTAATTATACCAGAGAAAACACCTCCTTTATTATTGGGAAAATATTATAAATGATGGTGAATATGAGTCTATATTTTTATGCAGAATGGAAATATAATAGTGAGAATATTACCTGGTGATGAGGGCCTCAGTATGCAGGTAAAGAATGGAATGCCACTAGAATTATGGACTGAAAAAGAAAATGAATTTATCTTTTACAGAGAAATATGAAGTGAAAGTGGTGAAACATAAAATTCAACTTGCCTCTAATGATATTAAATTCTCATAAGGGGTGGCCCTATACACATGGAAGAGGACAAAAAAATACATATGACTACTATATAAAGAAAAGAAATAGTGTGTGTATG
>JASANY010000831.1:0-15450 GCA_030849755.1 Trypanosoma avium
AGCCCATGCCATGTGCAGCTGTTTATGACTCAGACCCAGGAACGTGTTCCAGTGCCCAAGACTCAGCCAAAGAAGTAAGTAGATAGGTGGGTGGGGGTAGGGGGTAAACCCTTGAAGGAAGATTTCAATGAAAAGAATTTTTTTTTAAATTTTTTTCGATCTTGTTTTTTTCATTTTTTGTTGTCTTTGGATATTAACCATATATATATATATATATATAAAGGAATGTGTATATATGTCATTCTTTTTACGTTCTCTTCCTCCTTCTTCTTCCTTTTTCTTCTTTAAACCTTTTTGGTTTGATTGAGGAATAAGGAAGTAGAAAAGAATTTTAGCTCTAGTAAAAATTAATTTAACTTGGTGTATTTTAACAAAAAGTCTTTTTTTTCCCTTTTTTTTTTATTAATTTTATATTTCTATGCTAAAAAAACAAAAAAAAAAAAAAACAGCCTAAAAACAAGAATAGATCACAGGAACAAGCTAACAAAAAAATAGAAATAAGTAGAAATAATAATATAATAATAATAATAATAAAGGTGTATTACAATGACTTTTTTTTCTTCTTTTGATAGGGTTCGTATTGCTGTAAGAGAAAAACCTATTATGGAAGATGAACTTAATAATGTACGACTACGTCTTAAAGTTGAAGAAGATAAACTTATTGCTTTTGCTCCTGGTTCTACTGAAGGTCTAATGTATGATTGTGATTATTATTTTCCTTGTCCTACTACACAAGATGAAGTGTATCTCACTATAGGAAAACAAATGATTGATCTTATACTTAAAGGTATTAGTTGTAATGCAGTTGTTTTTGGTTTTACTGATACTGGTAAAACATATTCTCTTTATGGTGATGATGAAAATATAGGTCTTATACAAAAAACTGTAAAAGATTTATATAATCGTCTTGATGCTCAATCAGATGAATATGAATCAAATATTTTAATGCGTTATTGGGATATGAATCGTGATGCTGTAGAAGATAATCTTTATGAAGGAGATCAAACAAAAAAAAATAGTATAAGATATGAAGTTTCACGTGATTCATTAGATTGTTTAACAATACCAAATTTAACAACTAAAGAAGTTTCTACAATGGAAAAATTTATGTCAACATTAAATTCTGGAAGTATATCTCGTATTAATCGTTCTTGTGAAAGAATGTCACGTTGGCATGGTTTCGTTCAACTTATTATTACTACAACTGATAAAAAGGATGGATCTAAAAATATTGTTCGTACTATGACTTTTGTACATATGAAAGGAACAGATCGTTTAGGTGCTAAAGGAATTCGTGGTCAAAATTTAAGAGAAGGAAGTTGTATTAATGTAAGTGTTACACTTTTATGTGCTGCAGTTATTCATTCACTTGAATATAGAGAAAAACGTAAAGCTTATGCTAATACTCCTGATAAAGAACGATTACTTATTAGGAAAAGTCAATCTTTTTTTATGGAATGTAAATTTTCACGTATTATGTCTCAACTTATATGTGGTTTTGAAGCTTCTTTTATTATTGGATGTACAAGCCCTCTTCATTATGGTGAATCTATAGAAACTTTAGAAAGTTTACAATTATTTCGACGTTTAAAATGTATATTAAAACCAATTGTTTTTATTTCTGAACGTGGTATATTATTACGTCAATTACGTCGACAAGAAGCTATTGTAGGTGCAGATGTTGTAGAAGAATTATATAATTCAGATACTTCTGGAAGACCTTTTACAGAAGCAGAAGAAAAATTAATAACTATTTATACAAAATTATATGGTGTTGATCCAAGAAAACTTGGTAGTGCAGTTGCAACTAAAGATAGAGAAAATGAAATTATTGAACGCTCTAAATCTCGAGCTAGAAGAAAAACTGGTAAAGTAGAAACTCATGGTATGCGTAAACGTATATTTCTTAATCCAAGTAAAACAGCTTCTTATGAAGGACAATGGGAAGATGGCAAATTTGGTGGTTTTGGAGAATTATTACAAAAAAAAAGTAGATATCGTGGAGAATTTCGTAATGGTTTACGTGAGGGTGAAGGAACTTTGTGGGTTAGAGCAGATGAAAAATCACCATGGATTCGTGTATATCAAGGAGAATGGTTAGCTGGTAAACGTGATGGTTTTGGTACTTCATGGGAACAAAATGGTGATGTTTATGAAGGAGAATGGGTTGATGATAAACGTAATGGTTTTGGTAAATTATATTTATCAAATGGAGAAATTCTTAAAGGAGAATTTCGTGATGGTCTATGTGATGGTCGTGCACTTTTACTTTTAACTAATGGTGATTGGTATGATGGTTATTGGGCAATGGGATTACGTGAGGGACCAGGTATTTGGTGTTATGTACGACGTCAACAATGTCTTCAAGGTGATTGGTCTAAAGGTATTTGTAAATGTGGTACAATGTATGATATGCCTCATAAAACAACTAATGAATATAGTCGTTTTATTCCACGACTTGGTTTATTACGTGATGATGAAGTACTTGAATTACAACAGAGAAAATTATATGATAATCGTATATTAGAATTTTCTACTTTAGGTCGTGAATGGGTAAATCCTGTTATTACTCCACCTCTTGGTGCCTTAGCTCTTTCTGCTAAAGAAAATGATTTAGATATTACTAATGATTTAGAAAGTAATAATGTTAAAGAAGAGGATGAAGAAGAAAATAAAAATGATGTAGATAATTATAACGAAATCAATGATTACGAAGAAATAAAGAGCAATGAGGGTAGCACAAATAAAAGACATGGAATGGAAACGGTTGAAGAGTCTAATGGAAAAGTTTGGGGTTTAGATGTAGAGTAATTAAGTAATATTTTTATTTTTTTTATTAAAAAAAATATTATCATGTAGATATTATGAATTTATTTTTATTTTTATTTCTTCTCCTGATTCTTATTGCAAATATCTATATATATATATATATATATATATATATTATAATGAATTAATTTAATGGAGAAAATACGAGAGGGAATCCCTATTTTCTTTTCTAATTACCACCTTCTACAAACAAAGAAAAAAAAATATATATATATTTTTCCTACACTCTTTTATTTTTCCCACAATATTTCACTAAAAAAAAAAAAAATCCCAAATAAAGGAGTATAAGAAAAAAAGAAGTAAAAAAAAAAAAAAAACACCTACCTACTTACTCTCTTACTTCCTCTATTACCTCAGATGCAGGCCAGGCGCCCTACTCCCACTGGCGGCCGGCCCCACTCCTCTCAGTCTCATACCCACTCCAATACTCATAGTAACCCTCACCCCCCCTCCCCCCCAGGCCAGCGCCCCGCCTCCCCCACCGCCAGCCGGCGCCTGGTGGAGGAGTACCGCCGCCTCGTGCAGGACTCGGGCCGCGAGCCCCCGGCGTACCACACCTTCTCTGATCGCTACGGGGGGAGCAAAGGCCTCCCCTTCGCCACCCGCAAAGATGGAGTGTTAAAAGGGATGGAGGCCAGTCCTCATGGTGCAGGTGATGCCGTGCAGTGGTGCCTTCATCGCGCTGAGCTCGCGGAGGCTGCGGGACAATTTCAAGATGCACAGAAATTCTTACAGGCGGCATTAGAACAAATTCAGCGTGGTGGGACTGAAACTGTAGGAAGTGTAGGAAATTCTGAAGAAAAGTTAGAGCAAGATAGAGTACGAACGGCGGATGTATTGTGTAGACTTGGGAAATTATCTATGCGACAAGGTGAGTATAAAGAAGCTCTTAGATTTTTAACTCTTAGTAGCCGTGTTGATCCTCTCAATTCAACTACATATGCATTACGAGGTGCATGTTATGAATATTTAGAAAATTATACTGAAGCTTATGAAGAGTATAAAAAATATCTTTCATTAAATGAACCAACTATGCCTGTTTTAGCTCATACAGGTTTATGTGCATTAAATTCTGGACAATTTGAAATAGCAGAAAAACATTTATATGAATTAATAAAACTTACAAAAATTGCTACTACTACTTCTTCTCCTTCTAATACATTAGGTTTAATTAATTATTTAAATTTATTTGATTCACCAAGCTTTTATGAAGCTCATGCCTATTATTGTTTAGGACTTGTTAAAGAAAAACAATCATTACAAACTACAGAAATTAAATCAGGAATATTATCAGAAAATTTAATAAGTGAAGAATTATCAGAACAAGCTCAATATTTTTATGAATTAGCTGCATCAAATTCATCTTATGTTACTGCTCATGAAGAAGCTGCAGAAAGTGCAATTTCTGTACATGATGCATCATTAGCGTTAGAAAGTTTAAGACGTCTACAACATTTACGAAGAAGTTATGCAAAATATTATTCTCGTGCAGCAGATGTTTGTTCTATGATTAATAATACAGAATTAGAAGTAGAAGAATTATCTAAAGCATTAGATCAAAGACAAACAATATTTGAACGTCGTCAAACACTTCTTCGTCGTGCTTCTGTTTATGCATCTAAACTTCATAACCTTAATAATGCTATTGTAGATTTATCTCTTCTTTTAAGTATGCCAGGAAATGATCATTGTACAGCAATGGCATATTTACAACGAGCCAGGGCATTTCAACAACGAAGTATTGAAAGACCACAAACTTCCAAAGAAGATCTTGCTGCAGCTTTATATGATTATGATATGTTTGTAGAAACAGCATTAATACATTCCGAAGGATTACCTGCTCCACCAGGATATATTACAGAAGCTATGCTTATTCTTGCTAATGGAGCATTTAAAGAAAAAAAATATAATCGTGCCGCTCTTTTTTTTGCTCGTGCTGTAGCTCGTGGATGGCAACCACGAGAACCTTTACCTCAATTACGTCGTAAAACTCAAAAAATAGGTATCAATTCTTCTTTATTTTCTTTTTCTTCTTCCATGTCTACACCATTATTAAATGTAGATCTTCTTGGACAAATGTATGTGTCAATGGCTCATAATGTAATAAATAAATATCCTATCACAGAGGATATGTTTAGAATAAGTTATGAACAACGTGAGAAACCTCAAACTGTTTTTGTAACTGAAACTAAAAAATCTAAAGCAGCAGAAAGAAAAGAAGCAGAAAAACCGGCAGTATCAGTTCCTGCAGTTGGATATCAAATTGTTGAAGAGGAATATCAACGTTTACGTGCACTTGAACCAACTCTTTTCTCATCATTACAATATGAACTTCTTGAACTCTGGGAACCATACAGGAAAGAAGTTGAAAAACTTCGAGAAGATTTAATGCTTACAAGAAGTGGTAAAAAAGTCAAAAGAAGGTGAATATAAATAATAATATATTTAAATACGAATAGAGTACATATTATTATTATTTTCTTTTTTTTTTAATTATTTCTATTCCGTTCAATAAAATGTATAGTAAGAAAATACTCAGGTAATGTACTATAAGAAAGTGGGGGAGGGGGGGGGGGGAATAGTTGAAGAAATTAGGTGATAAAACAAAAAAAAAAAAAAAAGAAAAAAGAAAGAAAATAAACTCCATATTATTTATTTATTTATTTTTTTTTTTTTTGTTAGAGAGCCTTTGGCTATTGCAAAATAATTATTTTATTATTATTATTATTTTTTTTTTAAATAAACAAACAACTAAAAAGCAGTATTTTTCTTTGTTTTTTTTTCCACCCCCCTCCTTCATTTTTTTTTTTTTTTAGCGAATAAACATAAACATAAGGAAAGAGACTGATAAAGAAAGGAAGAATGTCGTCTCGATCTGAGAACATTTCTTTTGAAGAAGAAGGTGATATTCGTAATCGCCTTGTGAGATTTTATGAAAAATATAATCCTAGTCAACTTTATCATATTGATGCTATACTTTTCGCATATAAGGGTCATTGGAATGAGCTATTTATTGCATTAACAGAAAAATATGAAAATATTTCAAGAAGATCAGAAATAAAAAAATTAAATCATTTTACTAGTAGTAATGACTCTTTACTTATAAATACTTCAAACTATGATGATAGCAATTCTGAATTTTCTCATTCTTCTTTTACATTATTAGATCCCAAAGATGTAATTAGTAAAAGAAGGAATAATTATAAAGAAAAAGATTATCGTAATGATTTAAATTCTATATTTTATAAAAATAATAAGGATATAAATCTTAATTTATTAACTCGTCCTTTAAATGTTGAAGAACATAATAATTTAGTACAACAACTTAAATTACAACAGTTATTTTTGCGTTTTGCACCAAATGATGTTCTTCATATGGAAGAAATAATAGCTCAATATAAAGAAGCATATATTATGCAATCATCTGGTCATGATATTAGTAAATATAATTCTATTAATAAAGAAGAATGGATAAATGCAATGATTAATGATTTTTTTCTTAAAGATAAAATTAATGATGATAGTAAATATCATATTATAAATAATAATAAAATAACTAATTTAAGTATATGTTCTTTTTCTACAGATGATGTATTAGAGGTAGCAGAATCACCGTTTGAGTTAAATCAAGACCCTATAAATAATTTTTTTTTTTCAAATCAACAATTTTCTTTAAAAAACAATGACAAAATTTCTTATTCTCATTTAAAACCATTGGAGGATTCATTAAGTAAAACTTCAGAAGATCTTTGTTTACATAGTACAGAAGCAGATTCTTTTGAAGAGCCATTAGAGGATAAATCTAATACTATTTCTTCTTTTATAAATAATAATAAAAAAGAAAAAGAACAAGAAGAAGAAATTCCATTATCAATACCATCATCATCATCATCATCATCATCATCATCATCAGTATTATTATCTGTAGAACCTAAATCTATTATTATTTCAAGACAAGAAACTCATATAAATTTAGCACTTAAGGACTTTTTACAAACAAAAGAAGAATTTGAAGCAGAAAAATTTTTATTAGATTCTATTATACGAAATTCTATTAATTCAACTTATTTTCATTATCGTTTATTTTTATTATTATGTATACCATTGGATCAAACATTAGAAAAAAATATTATTCCTAATAGTGTTAATATGATTTTAAAATTACCTAATACATTAGGAAATATTCCATTTTGGGAATCTTCACTTCAAAATATTATTATTTGGCGCGCCATACCACCCCGAGAAGGAAAAAAATTTCTTATTATAAATGATGAATTTAATAATAAAATACCAAATAAATTATTAAATAAATTAAATTTAACATGGTCGCTTTGTCAAAAAATAGGTATAGAGCATCTTTGGTGTAATGAGATTACATTTGCAGATGTGGTAGCAGTACGTATGAAATATTTTAAACATCGTTATTTGGCTATTAAAAAAGTTGTTCTTAAACCATTTGCTCTTATGTGTAAAAGTAAATATTGGAAAAATTCTATTAATAAAAATTATTTTTATTTACATCAGAGTGAAAATAATGAGATACTTTGGTTTGTTAGTGTTGTTGAAGAACTTAATTATATTTTAAGAAAATATAATGTGCAGAATTGGATTGAATTTATTAAAATTTGGAAAACTGAACATAACTTAGAAGTTGAGATTACAGCACTCAAAGGAGAAACAAAAGAAGAAAAAGAAGAAGAAATTTTTATTAATTCTGATTTAAATAAAACTATTAATAATGATATTAAAGTTAGATTAAATGAAGAAAATGAGAATAAAATTGAATTTTCTGAAGTAAAAGAAGATAATTTAAGTCAAAAGCAATTATCATTATCTGAAGAGACTTTATTAACATGTACTGCTTTACTTTGTTTACATGTAGATCAACCTTTTATTGGTATAACATATGTTGATGTATACGCTACTAATTTTTGTTTATGTGTTGCTTCTATTTTAGAAAAGGAAAATTATGAACGTTTTTCTATTATAGAATATTATAAAAATGAGTACAATATATTAAATCAACTTGTAAATCAAAATTTAGAAAAAATTCATTTACAGGAATTGGAAATTCATCAACGTGAAATATTAGAGGTAAAAGAATTTTCTGTTTGGTTAAAAGTTATTCAATCTATATTTTCTTCAGAGATTATGAAAAGTTATAATTTTTTAAAAAAATCCGAGATAAAATCATCACATTCTTCCTCTTTTCCTTTTCCTTTTTCTTTTTCAAATCAATATTCACCTATTTCTGTTAAAAATTACTCTATACCAATTTCATTAAAAAATTTTCCATCTCTTTATACCTCACCGCGATGCCACCGTGAAGCTGTGCAGCGACGAGTATCAGAATTTTTTAAAAGAGAATCTGAACTTCAACAGCAACTTATTGAACGTTATGAAGTCGAACAAATTAATGGTAAGACACCTGTGAAAGATTCCTCCCCTTTTATATAATCAAATTAAAAAAAAGAAAAAAAAAATACATAGTTTGATATTTTTTTATTTTTTTATATGTTTATTTATTTATTTACTTTTTTAATATATATATCGGTGTTATTTTTAGTTTGTTTTTTAGTTTTTTTGTATTATTATTATTTATCATTATCATTATTTTTTTTTATTATGGGGAGGGAAGGAGGGGGGGGGGGGGGTATTGACAAATATATATATGGTTGATTTTTTAATTTTTTTTTTCCTCTCTTTTTTTTTTTTTTTCTTTTTATCCAACATAATAACGTTATTGTTTTTGAGTAAAATACTAGGAATTAAGAGTTTTTTTTTTTTTTTTTTAATTTGTCCGTTTGTTTTAAGGTATACAAATGAACAATAACAGCAATAATATACCCTACGCCCAGCAAGGGACCCCGCAGGCTTTTAACCCTCATGCGAGCCCCTGGGGAGGTGGTCGCCCTGCTGCCTACGCGGAGGCCCCCGCCCCCACCCACCCCCAAGCCCACGCTGGCTATAATAGCTACAACAGCTACCAGCAACGTCCTCGTGAGGAGTTTGAGGGCGGCTACGGCGGCGGTGGTGGTCGTGGGGGAGGCGGCCGCGGGGGTGGTGGTTTCTTCGGGGCTGGAGGTTACGGAGGGGGCCGTGGCGGAGCTGGCGGCTACGGCCACGACTCAGGATTTTCACGTCCAATGCAGTACCATGGCGATGGCTCCGCCTACGCCTACCACCGGGAGGAAAAACCAGAAGATGAAATATTTAAGGAGCACACACCTGGTATTAATTTTGATCAATACGAGGCTATTAAAGTTCAACTTACACCAAATGATACAGAACCGGTAGAATCTTTTACTGGTATGAATATTGCACCTGCACTAAGTGAAAATGTGGCACGTTGCCGTTATTCAAAGCCCACACCTGTACAAAAATATGGTATTCCTGTTGTTTTAAAAGGTCGAGATTTAATGGCTTGTGCTCAAACAGGTTCTGGTAAGACAGCTGCCTATTTAATTCCTGCCATTAATCAAATGTTATTAAATAATATTAACCGTTCTCAACAAGGTCAAGGAAGCCAAGCTACTCCATCTGCACTTATTTTGGCACCAACACGAGAACTTTCTATCCAAATTCAAGAAGAAGGACGTAAATTTACATACAGGACTGGAATTCGTTGTGTAGTTGTTTATGGTGGGGCTGATCCTCGTCATCAAATTCATGAACTTACACGTGGTTGTGGATTGCTTGTCGCTACTCCAGGTCGTTTATTGGATATGTTTTCACGTGGTTATGTACGTTTCGCATCTATTCGTTTTTTGGTTTTGGATGAAGCAGATCGTATGCTTGATATGGGTTTTGAACCACAAATTCGTATGATTGTTCAAGGTCGAGATAGTGATATGCCACGTACTGGGCAGCGACAAACACTTTTATATTCTGCTACCTTCCCAACAGAAATTCAACAACTCGCCCGAGAATTTTTGTACCGTCATTATTTCTTACAAGTTGGACGTGTTGGTTCTACAACTGAAAATATTACACAAGATGTTCGTTGGGTTGAGGATGCTGATAAACGTGAACGTCTTCTTGAATTATTACATGAAAATGAAGGTAAACTTATCCTTGTTTTTGTAGAGAAAAAACGAGACGCCGATTATTTGGAAAGGTTTATTCGTAATAACAGAGTATCTTGTGCTTCTATCCATGGTGATCGTGTTCAACGTGAACGCGAAGAAGCATTAAATATGTTTAAATCAGGTAATTGCCAGGTACTTGTTGCTACTGATGTGGCTTCACGAGGACTTGATATTCCAAATGTAAGTATTGTTGTACAATATGATTTACCGAGTAATATTGATGATTATGTTCATCGTATTGGTCGAACAGGACGTGCTGGCAAAATGGGTGTTGCTATTTCATTTTTTAATGATAAAAATCGTAATATTGTGGATGATCTTATTCCACTTCTTAAAGAAACCCGACAAAATATCCTACCCGAAATTATGGATATGGCCAAACGTCCTAGCAATATGAATAATAATAATAATAATAATAATAATAATAATAATAATCGTGGAGGTGCTGGTGGGTATCGCGGCGGGGGTGGCCGTGGCGGTTTTGGCGGCGGTGGCTTTGGTGGTGGTGGGCGCGGGGGTGGTGGTGGTGGTGGTGGTGGAGGTGCTGGTGGGTATCGCGGGGGTGGTGGCCGTGGCGGGTACGGGGGCGGCGCTGGCGTGGGAGGCGGGGCCCCTGGCGGCTACGGCGGTGGCTACGGCGGGGGGGCGGGTGTCCCTCGCGGGGGATTCCGCGGCGGCTTCGGGGGCGGCGCTGGCGGCGGCGGTGGTGGGGCATTTGGAGGCCCGGCTGGAAATATGCGGAGGATGTTCGGGGATGGTCTTGGGGCATAGGGGCACACCCACCCACCACAACTGAGAGAGAAACTGGTGAAGTAGGAAAGGAAAAAAATAAAATAACATAAATGAAGGATTAAAAGAAATATATATATATATATATGGATAGGTAATTTTGGCGTGTCTTTGTGTATAGGCTGTGCTAAGGAAAGGATTGATAAATAGGCGTGGCGGGCGGTTGAAGCGAAAAATATTCGTGTTGTGAAAAGAAAATAACTTATGATACTATAAATTAAAATTTTAGAAAATAATTAATATGAGAAATGTTGAGGTAAACTAATAATTGTCATGGGAAAAGAATAATAATACCTAGGACAAAAAGGTGAGTAAAAAGAGAAAATAAAAATTGAAACAAATCAATCCCCCCAAGAAAAAAAAAAAAAAAAAAAAAAAAAACAGCAAAAAAAAAACAAACAAACAATGAAAATATAACTTTAATAAAGGTAGTTATGAAGAACTCTCCTCCCACAATCATCATTTCTATCCAAAGGTGTCTATTTTTTTCTTTGTTGGTGTAATAGAATGATAAATGGGGAAATATGAATATATATATATATATATATAAAGAGAGAGAGACAAAACAAAATAATAATAATTCACAAAAGGAAATAAACAGACGCAATGAGAGGAAAACACACGTCTCTAAATAATAGAAAAGAAATAAGGAAAAAAAAGAAAAAGAAAAAGAAAAAAAAAGATAATTGGAAGGAAACTGCGGCAATCAAAAAAAAAAAAAAAATATAAAAATATAAAAATAAAAAAAAAAAAGAGAAGGTGAAAGAAGAAAAAAGAAAAAAAGAAATTTACACAAATGAAACACGCGTAGACGTATATATATATATATATATATATATATATATATATATACGTAGAAGAATACACATACATACACAAGTAATAATTAGACGTAAAATTAGACGCAACGATGGGAAACGTAAAAGTTTTTCATTAAAAAAAAAAAAAAAACTAAACATCAACAGAAAAAATTAAGAAAAGTGAAACAAAGTTAAATGGAAATATATAAATGAAAAACTACAGTTGGTCTATGTGTGTGTGTGTGTGTGCTGAGTGGAAAAGCGATGAAGAAAAAGAAAAGAACAGAGGAATTAAGAATTGTGAGATATTATGAGAGAAGACGAGTGATTGAGTTAATATCGTCAGCGAAGGAAAAGTGGAGAAAAACAAAAGTAGGGAAATAGAAATTGAGAGATCAATAGATAGAGGTTAAGAGGCGGATAAGCTACTAGAAATAGATTGGAGAAGTAATGGCAAAATAAATCAAAAAAAAAAAAAAAAAAACGAACAAAGAGATTAAAAAAAAATAATGAAGGAAAATAATAATAATAAAACTACTGCTACTAATGAATGAATGAAAGTAAGGAGGGAGGGGGAGGTGAAAATTTGTTGATTCATAAATTCATCTTTTTTTCTTCTTCCTTTTTTTTTATTTATTATCATTTCATTATTTTATATCATTTACTTCTTTATTTCCTTCTTTTTTTTTCTCTTTTTGTCTCGTTATTGTTGTTATATTTATTCGTTTCATTTTATTCTTTTCTGTCCTTAACAGGATTGATGAGAATTGATGAAAGAGTGAGAGGACTTACCTGACAGAGAGAGAGAGAGAAAGAGTGAGTGTCTGTGTGATGTCATTATCATTATTATCATCATTGTTATTATCATCATCATCCTCACTCTTCATTTTTTAAACATAAAAGAAAAAAAAAAAAAATAAATAAATAAATAAATAAATTATTATTATTATTATTATTATTATTATTATTTTTTTTTTTTTGGGAGGGGGTTCTCAAACTTATTTTTAATTGCCAGTATTACTAATGTAATTATTATAATAATAATAATTATTATTTTTTTTTTTTTACACCTCCATTCTTACGAATATGAGTGTCATCTTATTGTCTTAACCAAAGAGAAATAAAAGAAAGATGTATAGTGAGAGAATCATAATGTAAGAAAACCAACAAAAAACAAAAAAATGGGTGAAATATTACTTTCTTTTCCCCCAATTTCTCACTAATAATCATATATATGTATATGTAAATATATTTCTCTCAAACACACATATTATCTATCTATATGTATATTATATATATATATATATATATAGAACTTTTGACATATCGAATTTCCCAATTGCTTTTTTCAATACGCTTTTTATTGGAGAAGGAAAATCAAAACGACGAAAATAAGAGAAAATAAGAGAAAAAAAAAAGGAGCAAATGAAGAATAATAAGAACATTATTAAAAAAAAAAAAAAAGAAAAAAAAAGAATAATAATAATAAAGCAAGGAAACTTTATTACTCAAACGCAGATTAAAAGCGTGAGAATGCAGTTACTGTGAAGTGTGATATATGCAGCTTAAAACATCAAGGCAAAAAACAAAACAAAAAAAAAAAAAAAGTAACAAACAATCGATAATAAAAGCAATCCCGAAACGAAAAAAAAAAAAAAAACTCTCCTTTTTACCGTCTATATTTATATATTATATATATATATATTTTTTTTTTTTTTATCATTATATATAAGTATAATATCCGAAGGTCTCTATTTCATTTTTTTCATTTTTTTTTTTTTTTTTTTCGGCGTTATATTACGCGTCTATGTCTCTCTAAAGAGAGAGAGTTTTCTTTTTTTTTTTTTTTCATCCGTTTCCTTTTTTATCTTTGCCTCCTTTTATTTTCTTTAAAAAATTTGTAATGTCTCACTTCTGTTTCGAAGTCTACACGAAACAAAGCAAAAGAAAAAATATTATTATTATTATTATTTTTTTTTTTTTGGGAGGGGGTTTCGTTTTTTTTTTTTTTTTTTTTTTTTTTTTGNATATTTTTTTATAAAGAATATATATATTTAGAAAAAAAAAATAATAATAATAATAATAATTATATATATATATAACCATAAATGGTTTTTGAGCATATGTGCGTCAAAACAACTTTTTTTTTTTTTCCCCCTCCCCCTCCTTCTTTTATTATTATTATTATTTTTTTTTTTTTTTTTTTTTTTTTTTTTTTTTTTTTGGGGGGGTTTTTTTTTTTTTTTTTTTTTTTTTTTTTTTTGAGCTTTTTTTTATTTCTATTTATTTTATTTTCGTTCTGTTAACTATTTACTCCCTTATTCTCTCTTTTTTCTTTGTTTTTTTTTGTTTCTCATTTCTTTTTTTTTTTTTCATATATTTATATATTTTGGCCCACCTCTCATCCATCATGTGCAAAACTGTCTTCAGTCTTCTTTGCTTTTTTTTTTCCTTTTAAAATATTAATATATCTATATTAATGTATGTGTGATTTTTTTTTCTTTTTTCTATTTTATATTTTATTAATTTTCCAATTCTCGTCTGTATTTGTTTTCACTATGATTATTTTGGTTTGTGTACTTTAATTTATTATTATTATTATTATTATTATTATTATTATTATTTTTTTGCATACTCTCCTTTTAATGGAGAGCAAAACCAGAAAAAGGTAAATTTTATATTCAAATTCCCAAAATAGCATTGAGACCGCATGCGGTGATTTTCTTTCTTTTTGTTTTTTTTATTTGGTTATTGTTCATTTTTTTCTTTTTTGTATTTGTGTGTCTCTGTATTTTTTATTTATTATTATTATTATTATTATTTTTTTTTTTTTTGATTTGTTCGTGAATGTTTTTTTGTGATGTTTTGAGTTCTTTTTTTTTTTTTTTCTTTATCTCTGTATAATTAATGTCTCTTTTTTTTTTTCTTTGTTGTTTTATGCTAGTTACGCCACCCGCTTTACTGCAGAGTGCTCTTGTAATATCAATATATATAAATACATATATATATTTATATATATAATCTCTTTTTTTACTTTTTTTTTGTGCTTTTTTTCTTTATTTATAATTTATCATTTAATTTCTTTGAGTGCTCTTGGTGCGTCAAAAGAAGATATAAGAGACAAAAAGAGAGACATTAATAACAGAAAAGAGAAAAGAAATAAAAAGAAAAGAAATAAAGGGAAGGGGAGAGGAATTTTATTTTATTTTTTTAAATTTCACTTTCTCTCCTTCCCTGCCTTCCCCTTTAGTTTGTGTATTGGTGATATATATATATATATATATATATATATATTTTTATTTATATTTATATTCATTTATTTATTTTCATTTATATATATATATATTGAGAGAAGAAGAGTGCGGAATAAAATAATTAAAAAACAAAGAATTAAAAAAAAATAAAGTAAAAATAAAAAGTTTAATGGAGTAGCATGCTGTAATAGATGGACAGATAGTGGGGAAGGGCCTTTTTTATATATTATTTATTATTAATATTATTATTATTATGAATATTTCTCTTAATTTATTACTATTATTATTACTTATACGGTGCAAATTTCTATATTTATTTCTTTCTTTATAAAGTTATTTATAAATAAGGTATCTTTGTGTAATTCTCTTTTTTTTTTTTTGTGTGTGTTGTGTGTTGGAGCTTAAAGAAAAAAAAAAAAAATATATATATATATGAGATACAGCTTTGGAGACAACGAATTAACACTAAGAAAATTTGGCAAAAAAAAAAAAAAAAAATGAAAAAAAGTAAATAATAATAATGAAATAAAAAAAAAAAAAAAGAATGAAAATGGATAGGAAGGGAAAAAAAAAATATATATATATATGAAGGGGGAAAAAAATGGATCACCTATCCTTTTGTTTGGATTTTTTTTTTTTGGATTTTTCTTTTTCTTTTTATTTGGGGGGGGTGGGGGCGTGGTGGGGTTT
>JASANY010000831.1:15508-32666 GCA_030849755.1 Trypanosoma avium
CCATTTTTTAATTAAAAAAAAAAAAAAAAAACCCAAAAAAACCCCCCCCCCAAAAAAAAAAAAAAAAATAAAAAAAAAATAAAATAATATATATATATATTTTTTTGCTTTGCTCTCGAGTTAAAAAAAAAAAAAAAAAAAATCTCTTACTTCATTTTCTTTTTCTTTTATTATTATTTTTCTCTTCTCTTAGACAAAAAAAACAGAGAGAGAGAAAATGTGAGAGAAGGGCAGGGGCGCTGAGATACTTGTATGTATACTTATATATATATATATATAATTACTGTTATTATTACTATAATAATAATAATAATAATGATTATCAGTATATTTATTGTGATTTGGCCTTTTTTTATTTTATTAAGAAAGTCACCAATAACAAAACAATAATATTGAAAACCCCCTCTATACTCTTACAACAACGACAAGAAAAAAAACAAAAAACAAATAATATTTAAAAAAATAAATATGAAATCAAAACATTATATAAAAAAAAAAAAAAAAGGAAAATGATCAAACAACTATCAGGCTGGAGATATAGAGAAATGAATAAAAGGAGAAAAAGAGAGATGTTCACAGTCGTGATTACATATTTCTTTTTTTTCTTTAATGTATATATATATATATATATATATACAAAATGCTCCTTCAAATTTTCTCTCTCAATGTTAATTGCGTAATATTTTCCCCTTTAACTCTCTTTAAAACAAAAGGAAAAAATTATATATAGAAAATATACATAATTATAAAGGCAAATCAAAAAAAAAAAAAAAAAAATAGTTGGGCGTGTAAAAAAATTTTTTTTTTTTTTTTTTTTTCTTTCGTCCTGTTGCTGCTCAACCTTAATTATGATTTCATCTTTTTTTTTTTTTTTCTTAAGTCAAAAAAGAAAAAAAAAAAAAAATAATAATAATAATAATAATAATAAATTGGGCGATTGGAAAAATTCATACTTGTCTTTTTTTTTTTTTTTCATAAGTAATAAAAGAAAATATTGAAAATTGGCGTGCTCTCTCAAATAAAGGGTACAACATTAAATTTCTTTCTCTCAATATATATATATTTATTCTATTATAAATGAATTAAGCTTATGTTCGTGAGAGAAAAATATTTAAAAAACTTCATTTTTCGAAACTAAAAGGCAGCAATTTCTTCCCCCTTTTTCCTTTTTAATGGGAGTGGGACTCAAAAAAATATTTATATTCATTTTTATTATTATAATTTTGCTATTATTTCTGGGGATACGGATTTTTTTTATTGTTTTTGTTTTTGTTTCGGCCTTTTTTTTTTTTTTTTTTTCTTTCTTTTTACTATGTCTTTTTGAAGAAAAGGTATTTTATTATTTTTATTATTTTATTTTTGTGTGAGTGTGAGTGTGTGTGTGTGTGTGTGTTTTGAGATATTTTGCTGAGTATACATGTATACATCTATATATGATGCTTCTCTCTTAATTAAATATTGACAAAAAAAGAAAGAAACAAAAAAAAAAGGTAAAAAATAAAAAGCAAAAACACAAAAAAAAAATATATATATTTATATATAAAGAAAAAAAATATTTATTTAAAAATATAGGAAATAAAATAATAGTAATAATAATTACTATTTATGAAAAAAAAAAAAAAAAAAAAAAAAAAAAAAAAAGAACTAAGTGTTTAAAACAGTAAAAAAAGCATCATTTATTACGAATCTCAAAAAACAATATATATAAAATGTTTAAAATAGGGAGGGAGAAAATCTTTTTTTTTTTCATTTCCTTTTTTTTTTTTTCTTCCCCTGTGTGGTTCGCGAATTCGATTTGTTCCCTCCTACTACAATTATTTCATCCACAGTAATAACATTAAAAAAAAAAAAAAAAAAAAAAGAGAAGGGAAGGGAAGGGAATAATGATTAAATATATATATATATATATATATATATATATCTAATATATATTTAAATAATTCGGTATACCACTCCCCACTAATTTCCAATAATCTCATATGTAATATGCAGATTTTCGTTCTGAGGTGAGGTTGGGGTTGGGGAAAGAAAATAATAATAATAAGAAATAATAATTATACATTTGCAGACTAATTCTGGAATGATGCCTTTTTGAGTATATGACACCTTGAAAGAGATACTTGACCTAATTCGCATTTTCTGGTCTTTTTTTTATTATTTTATTTTTTTTTTTTTTTTCTCTATTTCCTTTTTTTCTTTTTATATCAATATTCTTATTTTTATCTATAATTCTTTTTTTGTTTTTATTTTTTCATATTTTTTTTCTATATGTATGTACGAACCTATTAAAAAAAAAAAAAAAAAAAAAAAAAAAAACGTTTTGGTTGTGATGCTAATGTAACTTGTTACCTAATTTCTTTCCGTCTTTCCTCCTCCCTATTGTTGTTATTATTTTTTCTTTCTACTTTAAAGAGTGAAAGTTTAATATATATATATATATATATATATATATATAAACATATTAAAGAAAAAGGAAAATAAATACCTATGAATTCAACAAGAAGTGATTACGATGCTTCTAGCGCTGATAAGATGAATGGTATTGGAATGCCTATTTTATTTATCATAATGATTATTGCAACAACAATTGTTACACGACAAACTTTAATGAAGGCTATTAAATCTGCATTTTCAGATACAACCAATATGATTTGTTTCTTTTCTGCTTTAATTAATATGGTACTATCGATTTTCTTATATTTTTCAACCGCCTTTAACTATGGACTTGTTTCAACTGTTTTGGCCTACTCTATGATATTTTTAAGCAGCCAAGCAAGCTTTAAACATAATTTAACAGAATTACTTATCGTACAAATAATTTGGTTTCTTGTTCTTATTGGTGTACCATCGTATTTGAATCAAGGTATTATAAATGCGACGAATACAGGAGATTGCCTTGTATTTTATGGAACTTATTCCTCCACTATGTGTGTTAGTGGATGGTTAACTTTTTTAAAAATATTGGCATGTATTATTATAAGTTTAACTTTACTTTGTGTATTATTATTGGCCTCTGAGGTGCTTGGATCTGTAAAGGTGGGACCAACGCAGGAAGTACATTCTGAAACCACAAAGGTACACACAGAAACAGTGACTATAAGAAAAGAGAAAAAGACAGAAAAAAGTCAAAGCAAATAAGAAAAAAAAAAAAAAAGGTGAGAAAAATCAAAACAAAGCCAAAAAAAAAAAAAAAATGAAGGATACAGGAAGTATAGGTTAAATACCGAAAGTAAAGATATATTCTTTAACCAGGATTTATTGGCAAGCAAGAATGGCAAAAAATAAATAAATAAAAAAAAATTATGAAGATTGCAATTTAAAGAAAAAAATATTTTCTTTAGTTCTCTTTCCCACGAGCCTTCAAATAAGTGGTGTAAACTATTTATAAATACAGAGGTTCTTGATGAGAACTATGAAGTAATTTAACAAAATAATTATAAAGAATTTTGTAAAACGGTCGTTATTTTTTTGTTTTTCATTTTAGTATTGTATGGAATTGTATGGAATTGTTTTTTTTTTTTTTTTTTTTTTGTCGTTTATTTTTATTTTTATTTTTATTATTTTTGTTAGTACTAGTACTAGTAGTAAAATATACTTTAGATTTAGATATACATCCATATCCAAATAATTATATATATATATATATATATATGTGCTATTACTCTGTTATTATTATTATTATTTTTCTTAATTCTTTTTTCTCATTACAAGTAGTAGTAGAGTAAGATTAGTTATACACACACAAAAACAACAACAACAACAACAACAACAACAACAAAAAAAAAGTAATAGTAATTATAAAAGATATTAGTAGTAAGAAGAAGAAGAAGAAGAAGAAGAAGAAGAAGAAGAAGAAAAGAGAATTGTTAGGGTATGGCCAAGGACGACCCAAGACAGCAGGCTAGAGCGGATGATGACAATCGTATAGACAACTCCATGGATGACGCAGATGGTGACAAGGCAAGAAACACAGATGATGGAAATGAAGAGGCACCAGTGTTCACACCGACAGCCGCCCGCGTTGATGTACACCCACTCGTACTCTTATCTCTAGTTGATCACTACGCTCGTATTAACACCAAGGCAGCAAAGAAGCGCCGCGTGGCTGGTCTCTTATTGGGCAGTCACAAGCGCTTTCATGACGGGACGCAGGTGTTAGATATTAATAACAGCTTTGCCGTGCCCTTTGATGAGGACCCCCACAACCCCGATGTATGGTTTGTCGACACCAATTACGCGGAGGAAATGTTCTACATGTTTCGTCGCGTGCTGCCCAAGGTGCAGGTGGTGGGCTGGTACTCCGCCGGCCCCAGCTGCGTGGTGCAGCCGAATGACATGCTCCTGCACCTCCTCGTCGCCGACCGCTTCACCCCCAACCCCGTCTACTGCATCGTGAACACCGACCCCAGCAACAAGGGGGTGCCGGTGCTCGCCTACACCACCGTGCAGGGGCGGGAGGGGACACGGGCGATGGAGTTCCGCAATATCCCCACTCACCTAGGCGCGGAGGAGGCGGAGGAAATAGGCATTGAACACCTCCTGCGAGACCTCACGGACTCCACTATCACAACACTTTCTACGCAAATCCAGGAGAGGGAACTCTCACTTGCCCATCTCGGTCGTATTTTACAGTCTATTGAAGACTATTTGAGTGATGTTGCAGGGGGGCTTATGCCTATATCTGAGGATGTACTGAGTGTACTACAGGAAGTTATTAGTCTTCAACCGAGTATTTACCACCTCAAGACATCTACTGAGATGATTCGTCACTCAAATGATCAGGCAATAGCCATGTTTATTGCTGCAATTGGCCGTTGCATTGGAACATTATACGATGTTATTGCGAACCGTCGTCGCATCAATCGCGAGGTGAAAGAAGCGAGGAAAAAGCGTGAGGAGGCCTTTAGGGAGAAGTTGGAGAATGAGCAGCACAAGGCTAAGGAGGCTGCTACAGAGGAAGAGAGAGGGAAATCAAAGAAAAAGAAGGAGACTAGTGAAGGTGGGGCACCGAGGGAGTGAGTGTTGAGATATATGAGGTGGGGGGAGGGGTCTTTCTCCTTGTATGAGTGCAAGTATAAGAATGAAAACTCTTGAATTAGATTTTGAAAATTTTATTTTTCTTACTTCTGTATGTTTTTTTTTTTTTTTTTTAATAGTCCTGGTATTTAATAATATTTTTCTCCTTTTTTTTTTGTAGTTGAGGTTTTTCTATTTTATTTTTCCAGACAATATTCTATTTACAAGGTTATTCTGCAGAATAAGAGCTTCATTTCTCTATTATATTTCATGTCTTTTTCTTTTGGAAGGTTCGCTGCAGCTGCGTGTGCTGTGTTTGCCGTTACCGCTAATCCAGTTCTTGCGGCAGCTGCAGTTGATGAAATGAATGGTATTGGGATGCCAATTTTATTTTTATTTATGTTTCTTTGTATTCTTCTGCTAAGTCGTGAACATCTGGTTGATGCTTTTCGTTCTGCGCGAAATGATTCAGCAACTTTACTTTGTTTCTGCGGTGCCGTTGTTAACATGATACTCTCTATTTTTCTTTATTTTTCAACTGCATTTAACTATGGACTTGCATCCACAGTACTTGCTTATTGTTTGGCTTTCTGGGCTACTTCTGGCCCCTATAAATCTCACGCTAAATGGCTACTTGTAATTTATATGGCATGGTTTCTATTCCTTCTCGGATTTCCAACACAGTGGGGACCTGGTATTATCAGAGCAACCAACACAGTTACATGTGTAACATTTTATGATACATATTCATCAACTATGTGCAAGGATGGTTGGATAACTTTTATAAAGATAGTATCATGCCTTATTGTAAGTTTTACGCTTCTCTCTGTGCTTCTTATTTGTGCTATGGTGGTTGGTGTGGAAGAGGAGCTTCTAGGTTCTGTTTTCTTTGATAATTACCAAAGTAGAGAGGCCCAAGATACAGAATCTGCAGCAGTACCTCTTTCCCAGGATAGTTATCGCCGTATTTAATTAATTTATATTTTAATCCACAAAAAAAAAAAAAAAAGTAAACGTTAGTGAGAGATTGGGTTTTTATTTCTTGTATTTTTTTTTTTTCTTTTTTGTTCTTAGAAATTAAAAAGAAAAAAAAAAAAATACATATTAGTATGTGAGTACTTTTTTAGTCTGTTTTTTTTTTTTTTTTTTTTTTTTTTGTTTTGTTTTTACAATGACCTTTTTTCTTTGTTTTTTAATACCTTTCTGACGCAAGTCGTATTACGTGACATATTTAAAAAATTTAAAAAAGGATAAGAAGGATAGCAAAAAAAAAAAAAAACCCTTTTTTTTGTACTACTATTATGGTTTTTTTTTTTTTTTTTTTAAAATAAAGAAATCGTTTAAATATTAGATTTTTATTGCAATATAAAATATATTATTATTATTATTATTATTATTATTATTATTATTATTTTCTTTTTTAGTCTTTTTTAAAGACAAGCGTGCTCCTTACTTATAAAAAACAATATAAAAAAAAATAGAAAAATAGGCCACAGACTGAGTCTTGTTATCTTAGCTAAGGAAATAAATAAAGATTAAAAGAAAAAAAAAAAATAATAATAATAAAACACCAAATTTAAGAGTAATAGTCGTTATAAAGAGAGACGACATATTTACATTGATAATTAGACATATTTTGACTTTCAATAAAACAAATAAAATTATACTTCATAATCAGAAGTAATATTTCACAAAACGACGACGACAACAACAACAACAACAACAACAACAAGGAAAAAAAAAAAAATCAGAACTACTTATTTAATGATTGTTGAGGGTCGTCACTACGATCCTGTTTCGTATGGTGGTCAAGGAACACGCCGCACTGGTGGTTCCCCTATCGTTTGTAATTATGCATCTGGTACTTCTCCCTATTCTAAGAGTGGCCAAATGTTGTGTGGGCGATGTGAGCAGCCATCACAGCGACCGCCGTGCTGCTGTGAGGTAATGCGTAATCGCGCCAGACTAGGACGTCAGCATCAACAGCGACGTCCACAAGAGCATCATTATCATCCTCAAAAACAAACAAAACAACAACAACAACAAGAATATTATCAGCAGGAATATCAACAACAACATCAGCCTTATCAACAGCATCAGCAAGATCAGAAACAACAACAACAACCACATCAAAATCTACAAGAACAACCACATCAACAACATCAACAACAACAGCAACAACAACAACAAGAATATGAGGGACAGGTGCCCCCGCGGCATCACTCCTCCTCACGCCGCTGCTTTTGTTGTGTGCCAGAGCGGGAGGAGTTGCAGGAGTGTGAGAGAATGGAGAAGGAGCACCGGTATCGCAGCATGCGGGCGGAGCGGCAGCAGTTGCAGGCTGCGCTTTATGATGATCTCAGGCGTGGGGAGATTAGGGAAGGCACCAGCGCCCACCCCCGTGCCTCCCGCCGCTGCTATCGACCCAACACTTCACATTTATTACGATATTCGCAGCGTTTAATGTATCAGCAGGCGGCGGAGATGGAACAGGAGCGGCGGCGGCAGGAGTTAAGAAGAGAAATTGAAGCAAGAAAACGAGAATTAAGTGCTAGAGGGACACTATATCATGCATTACCGAGTACAGAAAATATATCTTCTATTGGGGCTACACGTGTGGGGGCGGCAACGCGGCGACCACGTGGGCGAGGTTTTACATATGTTCCAGTAACTACTACTATATGTGGAACAGAAAATTTAAAACATCATTATTATATAAATGATAATCAACAACAACAACAACAACAACCACCACCACTGATTGTAAGGGGTGCATCAGCTCTTCGAGGAGGTAGTAGTGGTAGATCTCATTCACATCGTTATTCAACAAGAAAAACGGATGTACCACAAGTTAATAAAGAAATTACACAATCTGGTCAACAAAGTGAGAGTGCTCGTGTACCTAAAATTACAGATCCTATAACTAGTACTAATAGAACTGGAAATACAATAACGCAATCACCCTCACGTTGTCGTTGTGGTTGTGAGAAAGAAAAACGTTCCTCATCACTACCTCTTAGGGGTGGAGGTAAAAATGAATCTACTCCTTCTTGCTGCTGCTGTTCACGTCATCCCTGCCACTGTCAACCGTGTAACTGTTGTAAAATAAAGTCAGACTCCACACCCGCTGCAGATGTTATGGATCAGAAAAAAAGTATTACAGAAAATAAAGGAGCAGATAAGGCAACAGAGACTTTGGATGAAACTGATCCCTCTCGACCAAATAGATTAAAAAAAGAGAGGACAGTTTCACCCCAACATCGATCTCAGCCTACTGCTGTAGAACATGGAAGAAAAATTTATATCACAGATGACGCATATTTGTCTCGACGCTCACAAATAATTGAGCGATTAGAGAAAGATGGTTATGTTCGCTGCATTGAACCAACAACACGTAGCCCTAGTGCACCCCTACCAGAAAAGACACGTAAGTGGGAGACAACCCGAAGCACCAGTGCTCACCGCGTTTGTTTATAAATTAAAATTAAAAAAAAAAAAAAAAATGTATGGCAAAGAATTTATTTTAACGCGTTTTTTTTTTTTTTTTTTGTGAAATTATATTTTTTTTTGTTGTGTTTTATTCTTACATCATTTTGTACTCTCATCAAAACTGTACCACTTTTTTTTTTTTTTTTGTCTCCTGTAGAGTTGTTTTACACACTGTTTCTTTTTTTCTTCTTGTACCTTTATCTTTCTCAATATATGTTTTCTTGGGTATATGTCTGTATATTTTTGGTATCTTTAATCCTTTTTGCATATATATTTTTATTTTTTTCTTTATTGTATTATTCAAAATTTTCCTTTTTTTCCCTTTCTTTTTTGGGTATATATATATATATATATTTTTTTTTTTTTTCCCCCTCCCCCTCTTTATATTTCAAAAAGTGAAATATCAACGAGAATAAAGGAAAACAAATCAAAAGAATATTACTAAACCAAACCAAATCAAAAAAAATTTTTTTTTTATATTTTTATTTATTATTTAAAGAAGTAAATAATCAAAAAAAAAAAAAAACGGAGGAAAGAGAGTAGAAATAAAAAATCAAGAAAAAAAAAAAGTAGAAAAAATTAAAAAAAATTAAAAAATATATATATATATATATTTTTTTTTTTATATACATTTAATATACAAAAGTAAAAAAATTAAATGGCTGCTTACGCTGGTGGTGGGGGTGGGGCTGATGAGTCAGCGCATACAGTACACCTCATTGACGATGATGGCCAACTTCTTTCAGAGAAAGATATTAAACAGTTTTTGTTTAATTCTCTCAGTAAAAAGTATGGAACTGAAGCTGTTCAACACATCGGTGTAAACTATCACGTGGTGGGTGTCTTTGGTGGGCAAAGTAGTGGAAAATCAACATTATTAAATTCTCTCTTTAAAACACCATTTCAAACATTGGATGAAACACAACGACGAGGACAGACAACGAAAGGAGCCTTTATGGCTCTTGCAGAGTATGAGGAAAGTGATAATAAAGAAGAAGATTCTGTAGGAGCAGCATTAAAAGAAGAAGAAAATAAAGATGAAGAAAAAGTATTATTATTATCTAGGGAATCATCATCTCCTCTTTTTGTGGTAGATTTTGAAGGAACTGATGGTATAGAGCGTGGAGAGGATCAATATTTTGAACGTCAACTTTCTCTTTTTGCGCTTAGTGTTGCAGATACACTTATTATAAATATGTGGGCAGTAGATGTAGGTAGGTTTAATGCTGCTAATATGAGTCTTCTTCGTACTATTTTTGAAGTCAATTTACAGTTATTTTCTCATGATAGTTATGTAAAGGAAGAAAAACCAACATTACTTGTTGTATTAAGAGATTTTACTGAAGATGATACTACTCATTATTTTAAAACTGTTCGTCAATCTTTTGATAAAATATGGAGTAATATTGTAAAACCAGAATCTTTTAAAGATTCTACAATTGATGAAGTTTTTGAATTACGTTTTTATGTTCTTCCACATTATAAATTACAACGTGATTCATTTAATAAAGCTATAATAAATTTTAGAGAATGGTTTACTTCACCAAAATGTGAAAATTTTTTATTTCAAAGTCGAAGTATGTTTCGTAGTGTACCTCTTGATGGTATTCCAGCATATTTAACAAATTGTTGGGATGTTATTTGTAATAGTAAAGATCTTGATATACCAACACAACGTGAAATGCTTGCAAGACATCGATGTATTGAAACTAGAAGAAATTCTGTTAATAATTTTTCAGAATTTTGTCATGTTTATACTGAACGTTTACAACGAGGAGAACTTGTTCCACATCTTTCTCGTATTTTAGAAGGTGAAGTAGATAAAGAATTAAGTGAATTTCATAATCAAACAAAATTATATAACGCTTCTATTGCAGAAGAGACTGCAAAAGAGTTAGAAAAAGAACTTATTACTATGGAAATGAAACTTCTTTCTCAATATGCTAAAACTATTTCCTTAGCTGTACTTGCAGAATTAGAAAATACTGTAGGTGGAACTATTGATGAAACTGTAAGTTGGTTATTACATGAAGCTCAATTAATTCCACTTATAAATACACGTAAATCATATGAAAATAATGAATTTTTAATTGATAATCATAGTACTAATAATACTTTAAAAAATGATAGTCCGTTAATGAATTATTTTGATGCTATTACTATTGATAATGAAAAATGTAATATAATTATACGTAATTTTTGGTTAAGACTTTGTCGTAGTTTACATAATAAAATAGAAATTGTTTATAATACACAACAACGACAACAATTTTCTACTAAATTATATGGAAGATTTGCTGCTCTTATTGCACAAGATATTCCTTTACAAGAAGCTGTAGCAAATACTGTTATGGATGGATTATATCAAAAAGTTTCTCATCGTTTTTCTTCAATGGCTGAAAATGCTTCAGAAACTATTCATCAAGCTTTTGAACAAGTTCTTACTCGTAAACTTGATGGTACTGTACGTTTTTTTAATACTATTAAAGGATTACAAACTGCTGAACCACAAGCACGTCAAGCTGGTTTAGTATTACTTGGATGTTTACTTTATTATAGGTTAAAACTTGTTGCTTTTGAATCACAGGAAGATATTGAAAGAAATAACAATAATAAACAAATTAGTAATAATATTGATGAGAATACGAATAATAATAATAATAATAATAATAATAATAATAATAATAATACTAATAATAGAATTATTAATTATTTAGTAAATAAAAGACGAAAATTAGAAGTTCGTGAAAATATGGCAGAACAAAATTTTTTTCTTAATTATACAAGACTTTCAGAAGTTCCAAAATATCCTACAGGAGTTCATATTGCAACTGAAGTATCTTCAACATTATCATTATCATCTGAAAATGTTCTTGATGGAGAATGTATACTTCTAAGTCAACAAGCAGTTCAACGTGCGTTTGAAATGTATACACAAAAATGTGAATTTACTATGCAATTACAATTACGTAATGTTGAAAGTAGGAAACAAAATTTACCAGCATGGGTATTACCATTAATGCTAATATTGGGATGGAATGAAATATGGTATGTAGTTTCATCTCCATTACTACTATTAATTATTATTATTATTTCAGTTGTATTTTTTAAAAATTTTATTATTTCTCAATGGGAGGCATTTGAGGAAACTGGACCTAGTTGGCTTGTGATTACTGTTCGAGCTCTTATGCAACGTTTACAGACTCTTTACGAAACGGCTATGCCTTTATTAGCAAATAATACTAATAATAATAATAATAATAATAATAATAATAATATTGATGAGAATTATGATAATGATGTAATTCGGCATCGAGACCCCAATAATTCACTTGATATAACTTCTAATTCTAATAATAATAATAATATTATTATTACCAGTAGTCCTGCATCAAAATCTACTGCAAATACAGGAAATACACTTCGTCGGAGACATGGTGCAGAGCGTGTGAGTGAAAATAATTATTAAAATATATAAATATATATTATTAATATATGTAGCTAGGTGTGTATTTGTGAGAGTAACAGAGAGAGAGAGAGAAAAGGGAAAGTAAATAAATTCTCAAGAAGAACCCCCCCCCCCTCCTTTTTTTTTTTTCTTTCTTTTTGCTACTATTATTTTTTTTAATATTAGTGATATTTCTATTTTTTAACTCTTGACATCCCTTGTTAGATAATATCTATAAAGGGATAAGATTTAATTTTTGAGTAAAAAAGAAATAAAGAAAAATCGAACGATAATTGAAGGTAATATATTTTTTTTAATATTATTTATTGTCTCGTTATTACTGCTATTATTTGCAAATTAGTAAATATATATATATATATGTTTATTATTATTATTATTATTTATTTTTTTTTTTTTCTTTCATTCTTTCTTTTTAATCCATTTTTATTTATTTATTTATTTTTTTTATTTTTTTTTTTTGTGTGTGTGTTTACGATTAAAAATATAGTTAAAAAAAAAAAAAAAAAGAGCAACAACAACAACAAACAAACAAAAAAAAAGAAATAATATATTTAACACTATAAGAAATTACAATCAAAAAAAAAACACACACACACACACACACACACAAAAAAAAAAAAAACAGAGGACATCATGTCAGTCAAGGTACCATATGAATCTGTACAATATCAATCTCATCATCATTGCCAGTGCGATTTCTGTAATAGCCGTCGTTCTGTAAATGCAAAGAAGTTTGGTGTTAGCAGTAAGGTGGCCCAACTTCAATCCTTACAACGTAAACATAATTGCTGCTGTTCTTGTCATGAAGTATTGGCCTCACAGACTGCTGCTGATAATAATAATAATATTTCTCCATCTTTTGAACTTGATGATCCAGAGCATCATGTGAATCAAACCGCCCTTAATGCCAGTAAAGGTCGTACTGGTATTTCTGCTGGAGATAAATATACAACAGCTATAAATAATACGCGTGGTGGGGCCCTCACTGGCGCAGCTCAGCAAAAAAATATAAAGAATAAAGACGAGGAAGAAAAAGAGGCAATGGCGGAGTTGGATCGGCTTGAGAGACTTTTAATTTTGGAGCATAAAGCACGTGTGAAGGCTACTGCCGATGCACAAAATATTGAAACGTTAAAATCCACCGGTAAAGCCCCACGACCGCAGCCGTTTGATGCAACCGGCAGCCAATCAGAGTCAAGAAGAACTCCAACGTATTTAAATTCACAACAACAACAACAACAACAACAACAACAGGAGGGAGTTTATGGGGTAACACAACTCAGCAATATTCCTGAGGCCTATGATCGGGCGCAGGCCTGCTCTGTCACACCACCACCACACTGTGAGGCCTCCCATCGCTTGCAACATACAATTGATAATGTAAGAGATATTACACGGGATCCTATTAATCAACAAAATTCTGCTTCTTTAAATCGTGTGTTACAACAACAAGGGATAACAGGGTTAACACCACCGCCTCACTCTGCTGCATTATTTACTCCTAATGGAACTGCACGAGATGGAGCTGATATTATTGGTACAAATGGTAAACGTATAAATTATTTTGGTCCACGCCCAGAAGGAGCAGGTGTTGTATGGCGAAAGGCGCAACCAAGTATTCAAGAAGATCCTGCAACAACTTCTGGTGGTCTTGGTAATGTTGATAATCGTGATTTATGGAAGTCAACTGTTGTAAAAGGAGGCAGTACTACAAGGAAGCAACAAGAAACTTTTAATACTTCAACTATGAATAATAATACGGCAGCAACAAATGGAGTGATAAATAATGCCTCAACCTCAGAGAAACCATCACCAGGAGCTCTTGCTGCCCTCTCATTACAACAACAACAACAACAACAACAACAACAACAACATGGTGCCCAACGAAGTGAAAGTGAGTCTCCACTACCAACTGTTCGTGGAGCTGAAGAAACACGTATTTAGTTCGTTTATTCTTCTTTAGAAAATATATATATATATATATATATATATTTACTTATACCCATGTAAAGAAAAAAAAAAAAAATTTCACTGCCTCAGAAGAACTTTAAAAAAAATAACTGATGATTAATAATTTTTTTTTTGTTTTTCTTCTGTTTCTGCCATCTTTTATTTTTTTAAAAAATAAAGATTGATTCAGTAAACAGATTTACCAACAAAAAAAAAAAAAAGAAAAATTGATAGGTGATGCCTTGTCAAATTTTCTAGATGTTTTTTATTTTTTCTTATTATTATCATCTCTTCATTTTTTATTACTTTTTTTTTTTGGATAGAATTGATATAAGTAAGCTATGTAATTCAAACATTGCATACAGGAAAGATTATTTCTGTTGCTTTCTCTCCCCCCTCCCCCTCTCCTCTTATTTGTTAAAATGTATTCAGCGTATAGAAGAGTGTATGTTAACAATTCAGACTCTTTGTTATTGTTATAGTGTTTTTTTGTTTTGTTTTTCGTCTGTACTTTACTTCTTTTTTTTTTTTTGTTTTTGCTTCGTTTTCTTAAATACTATTAGTGAAAACTATTCTATAATAATAATAATATAGACTTTTTTTTTGGTTTTCTATTATTTCTATTAATTTTTTTCTTTCTCTACCTTTTTTTTTTTTTGTTTTTTTCTAAGTCATCAAAAAAAAAAAAATATATATATATATATATATTAACTTAAATTCTAGGTGATAAATAAAAAAGAGAAAAACAACAAAAAAAAAAGTTCTTGTATCTAATTTCTTCAGTTATGCTTCGTGATCAGTGCAAAGCCTATTGCCGATGCTCCTATTGTGTAAATCAAAAAGGACACACCGGCGCCCATCCAAATATTACAAATAATAATAATAATTATCATCATCATCCAAATATAAATACCAAAGGCATCAGTAAAGATGAAATGTACCTTCGCACCCTCAACGAGACCCTCCGCGGCAGGAGTTTAATGGCCAGCGCCAGAAGTGCGCATAAGTTCAGACCAGATGAGATGCTGCAAAGCACGCGAGGAGATATGGCACGCGCGGCAGTAACAGTCCCACTGCGTCGCCGCGATCGACTGCAGGCACTTTTATTACTTGAAAATAAAGAACGACTGCGGCGGGAGCGGGAGCTGCGGCGGGAGCGACACGCGAGTGGAATTTGGAGTGATGATGAAACACAAGACCGCGCCGTGGGCACGCGAGATGACGTAAAAGAATTTGAAAATACACAAGAAAGAGAAGAAGAAGAAGAAGAAAAGAAAAAGAGAGGACTTGTGATGCCAACCGCCTGCTCTGCTGAGGAGGACCTCCGCGCCGCCCTACAGACTATTCAAAATATTACAGAAGAAAATAACGCAGGAGATGCCAATAAACCCCTCACTTCAGAACATATTTATAAATTACGTCAACTTGTACATTCACAAGATGAAAAGACAAAGAAAATGTTGGCGGAATGCCCCCAACAACCGCATGTGTGTAATCATTGTTTTGCAGTAAATGTACAAGGTAAACATCACTGTCAAATACCACCACCACATATACTTCAAGAGTCAACGTTACCTTCTATTCATAATCGCAGCTCAACACGAAGATTAAAGTATAATCCACACCCATATGGATCAGGTGTTGTTTGGTTACCAATTGATGAGCAAGATAATGATCGAAAAGCTACACGAAAAGAAATAAAAGGTGACAGTCCTATTTCAGATGATAAAGAGGAAAATGATTATCAATACCCTGGAAGTACTCATAATATCTATCCTTACAATCCACAAACTGTTAAGGATAATACATTGGAGAGGGAAAGATTACCAACTAATGGTGATCGTGCAGCATTTATGGATTCTGGTAATAATAACAAAAATGAAAATGCAGTAAATGGTAATAATAATAATAATAATAATGCTGCTACTGCTACTCGATCTGGAAAATCAAAGAAGGAGCCATTACCGTATAAGAGTACTGCCGCTCTTTGGAGAACTACTAACCAAGATCAAGCAGCTCAGATGAAAAGGTTTTTGGAATTTAAAAAACTGCAAAATGATGCTTCTCGTGTATATGCTGAAAGTGCTATAAAACGACGTGGTAATAATACAACAGATGATGCTGCTGCTGCTACTGCTGCGGCAAATTATTAATTAGTTAGGTATATGAAAACTAAACTGGAGAAAATTCACAAGATATTGAAATAAAAAGTGATTTTTTTTTTTTTTTTTTTTTTTTTTTTTTGTAAAAAAAATCTTTTGTATTGTATTTTCATTTTCATTTTTTTTTTTTTTCCCTCGTTTTCCTCAGAGGATCAAATCTCATCTTGAAGATGGCAAACAAACAAAAAAAAAAAAAATCAACTCCGTCAAAAAAAAAAAAAAAAAAAAAAGAAAACAAAATCAGAGATGATTGATCATATTAAGCTCCATGTAAAAATTTTGCTGATAAAAAGATAAATATGTATTTACATTTTCTTTTTAGTTTGCTTTGTCTCATTTTATCTCTTTATTTTATTTTATTTTTTGTGTTTTTTTCTTTTGTTCTTCATTTAGATGATATTATGTATAATGTAGGGTTTTATCGCTGTACCCACCCAAGGGACTTTTTATTTCCCCTTTTCTTTTTTTTTTCTTTTTGTTTCGTTAACCTTTTTTCTTTCAAAAAGAAAAAGATTTTTTTTTTTTTTTTTTTTTTTTTTTTTTTTAAGTTTTTTTTTGTTTTTTTTTTGTTTTTATTTTTTTTTTTTTTTTTTTTCCCCATTTTTCTTTTTTTTCTTTTTTTTTCTATAACAATTTTTCTTTCAAAAATATAAATATTTTTTTTTTTTTTTTTTTTTTTTTTTCGTATTTGGACAGTGTTTGATTGAATTTTTCTTGATTCTCTTTTGTTTTTAATGTTTTTTTTTTTTTTTTGATTTTTTGCACGTATATGTTAAAAGAGATGAGAGAGAAATTAAGATTCATTCCAGAGTATGGGAAAAAAAAAAAAAAAGAGAGAGAGAGAGATAGAGAGAGAAAGGAAAAAGAAATAAAGATAATTAATAAAAAGCGGGAAATAACTTGCGAGGCAAATGTAAATCCAAAAAAAAAAAAAATTAATAATAAAGAAAGGAGGAAGAAAAGAAAAAAAAAAAAAAAAAGTAATATCAGAAGAGGGAAAGGGATTAGAAAAACTCTTTGATGTGATTTGCAGAGAATAATTAAGGGGGGGGGGGGGGGAAAAAAAATTTAA
>JASANY010000831.1:32713-66528 GCA_030849755.1 Trypanosoma avium
ACCATTTTAAAAAAAAAAAAAAAACCAAACAAAATTTTTTTTTTTTTTTTTTTTTTAAAAAAAAAAAAAAAAAAAAAAAAAAACTTGTGGGCTCTAACCTCTCTATTCTTTTTTTTTTTCTCTTTTGTTTTTTTTCTGATTTATTATTTTTCCTTTTTTTCTGGTATTCTCTTTTTTTTTTTTTATTGCATGTGATATATGTTTTTTTTATTTAAAATTCATAGTGGATGTATCATTGTTATTATTTATTTATTTATTTTATGCAGATGATTTTCTTTTCATTTCTTTATTATTACTAATTATATTTGTTTCTATGTCTCTCTTTTTATCTTTATTTAACCCACTCATGCAATGATACCAAAAAAAAAAAAAAAAAAAAAAAGAAGGAAACGACTTAGTCATCAATTAATAAATAACAACATTATTATTAATAATAATAATAAAAGATATTATTCCTTTATGCCTATAAAGGCGAAACCTATTGATCCCGAAAGAGCCCGACTCGCCGCACGTGGTCAATTAAATAATAATAGTAATAATAATAATAGTCAAGAGCAACAAAAAGTATTAAATAGAGATTGTACACGTCATTCTCTTGAATCTAATACACTAAACAATAATAATCGTAGTTATAGTAGTGGTAGTTGTACAAGCTCAAGTGGAGAAAGTAATACTTCTAGAGAAAAAGGAAAAAGTAGAAAAATAATAAAAAAAGGAGTTTATCTAAATAGCAAAAAAATTAAAAATAGTAATAGTAATGGAAGTAATAAAAATGATATAACTTCACAAGCTTTTTTAACTTCTACAACTATTGTAGAAAATAATTCTTTCTCATCTGATAGTGATCCAGAACTTTATAGAGTTGCAAGAGAGCGAACTCAACGTTTTCTTTACCCTAATGGTCGTTGTACTAAATCTAATATGAATAGTGATATGAATTCTATTTCTAATTTAATAAAAAAAGAAACTTTTAATGAATTCAAAATAGATAATTTAGAATTAGGAGCAAAGACACATCTTACTTTTTCAATAGAGAAGCGGGAACAGAAACAGCAAATTAATAATAATAATAATTCAACTGAGATAGATGATGAAGAAGAAGAAAAAAGATTCGAAACAAATAATTATAGAAATAGAAATAATAATAATAGTAGTGATGATGATGATGATGATAAAAATTCTTCACCTATTAATATTATTCCTCCACCTGTTGTACAAGAAGCGCTTAGAGAATCAGAAGAAATAGAATATGATGAATCAAAACGTGACTTTGCACGTCTTCTTGAACTTTTTGCAGATGATATGGAACAAGAACGCAAACAAAAATCTGAAATAGAAATAAACAAAAAATTAGAAAGTTCTTATGTTAAAGAAAAAAAAGAAGAAACAAAAAAAAAAGTACAAATTTCTAAAACATATGTTCGCCCACCACGTACATTTTCTGAATTACAAGAAAGAGCACTTTTACAATTATATGCAGCACGTGAAGAAGAAGAAGAAGAAAATGATAATGAAAAAGAAGAAAATAGTGAATCTTATTTCATTGCAACAGATCATATGGCGGAGGCATTTACATTAGCTGCATTAGAAGCAGAAAAAGATAGATTTTCTATTAATGAACAAAATATAGATGATAAAAATACAAAATTCTCATCTGAATTAAATAATAATAATAATAATAATATTTCGATTAATCGACCATTTGGAGCACCACTTTCTCTTATGGAAATTGTGGCCGCTGAACGTACTAGACGTAATGCAAAAGCTGCATTTCAACAGAGAAAACAAGAAGAAGAACAGGAAAATAATAATAATAATAATATTAAAGGTAAGGGATTAATATCTAGTAATCAAAATACTGATGAACTTCTCTCTGCTGATGCTGAAGTTATTGCAGCTAATGCTGAGGCTTCACTAAATCGTTTTCTTTCATCAGTTCGTTGTATAGAGACTGCAGTTCGTGATCAACGTGTTATTAATGAACTAGGTCGTTTTCTTTTTCAATATCATAAACCTTTTCTACAAGCAAGTAATAATCAAAAGAATAATAATAATAATAATAATAATTTTGAGGATAAAAATGATTCTATTAAAGAATACCCTCATGAAGCTTTTACTATTTATGAACGATATAGTAGATATCTTAGTACATTTTTAACAGGATTATTAAAAAGACGTGTTCCAAATTTTAGTGTAGAAGAATTTGCATTAGCATTATATGATGTAAATGATGATTCAAATGAAAATACTAATGAAAATGAAATAAATTCTATTCGTTCTACTACTATGGATGTTCTTTCATATCCTGCATGGAGATTATTACAATCTATTGCCTCTTTTAATCAATTTTGTGAATTTATGAATGATTTTATAGCAGAAGAGTATGGTGTGGAGAAAATTTCAATTAATAATGAAACTAATTCTAGTTCTAGTGTTATTAATAATAATAATAATAATAATATAGTAAAAGAAAAAGGTTTAGATGATGATGTTGTGGTGGCTGCAGGAGCACGAGGTATACGAGCACTTTTAGCAAAAACAAATTTAAGAGAAGATCGGCAATGGTTAATGTTTTCTTATGATGATAAAATTAAAAAAAAAGATATTTCTATTACTACACATCAGGCTATTATTTCTCCTTCTCCACCTCCAACTATTGGTGAAAAAGATATAGATATAGATGTAAAATCATCCTTGTTATCACAATTATTATTATCATCATCATCATCATTAGAATTACAACAACAACAACAACAAGAAGCAAAACAAGAATTTAATAATAGGAAAGATGAAACACAAAATAGAGCCGAGTCTGCACCTGTACTAGGAGAAAAAAAAAGTATTTCTAATATAACTCCCTTTGCTCCTCACTCACTCTCAAACAAAATTACAAACAAATTATTAAATACAAATTTACATATAATACAAACTCCAACTCCACCAATCCCACTTACTTCCTCACAACGCAGCAGTTATAGTTCTGTTTCTTCTATTTCACAAATACAAAAAGTTCATCGGCGACCTGAATTTATACCTGGACGCAATTTACCTCCTATTTCTCTTAGTGAATCAGGGAAAAGTGAATTAATGTTTGCTCCAGCTCCACCAAAACTTTATCAAAGTTCAGGAACAACAACATCATCATCATCAACAATAAATGTAGGTTTAAATACGATTCCTATAACAAAAATAAAAAAAGAAAAGGGTAATACTAATACAAATAAAGGAGTAAAAAGTACAAATAGTCGTACACCTTCTTCTTCTACTGGTGGTTTTCATACAAATAGTATTAGTAATAAAGATAAAAATATGAATAGTGATGTTATAAGGAGTCGTAGTGGTACAAGAAAAAAAATTTAAATATTGTTAGTTCTAGTGGAAATAGTGTAAAAAAAAAAAAAACACATGAAAAGACAACAATGTAATATTAAAATAAGTGGGCAGACTATGTTTTTTTTTTTTTTTTTTTTTTTTGTACAATTTAATTTGATTTATTGTTATTATTATTTATTTTTATTCTACAGTTACTTCTACCTTAAAAAAAATATATATATATATATATATATATTTAAATGTTTTTTTTTTTTTTTTTGAGATGCTTAACGGTAGATAGTGTGTCGAAATTAAATATATATATATATATATTGATTTGTTACAATATGATGCATATAAGTAAATGAAATGAGTTAAGAAATAAATCATGACTTACATTTAACTAGTGCTCAGATTTAATGTATATATATATATATATACCTCGTTTTTTTTTTTTTTTTATATTTCTTTTTAGTTATTGTTTACGTGTCAATATATTTTAATGTTATTTTGTTTATTATTTTTCTTATTTCCTTTTTTATTTTTATTCTAATTAATAATATATATGTTTATAGGGGTTTAATTTATTTTTTTATTTATTTATTAATTTCTTAGGATCCCAATTATTTACTTTGAGGTCCTCTAACCTCACAGAAAAAGAGAAAAAAAAAAAAAAAATCAAATACAGTTTAAGGCTTACTTACTTAATTACTATTTTGCAAAAAAAAAAAAAAATAATAATAATAATAAAAATAATAATAATTATTATTATTATTATTATTATAGTAAATAATGAGTAGAATTGAGGGTTCTCCTGCATCAACATGCCGTTCACATCGTAGTCGACTAGAACCACTTGGGCCCCCAATTTTTACCTCTTCACATTACAAACAACAAGGAAAACAAAAACAAGAACAACATATTATATCTCAAGAAGAAAAACAAAAGGATACATTAAAATTAGAAAATGATACGGCTAAGACCAATGTATTATCAGTAAAAGTTGATAATAAAATTTTTAAATATTCAATTATGATATTATTTATTGTAATAATAATAATAATAGGTATGAAATTATGGTGTAAAAATGTAGAAAAGGATAATTTATTATTATCTGAATGTTTATTTTCTTCTTCAAAAAATGAAGATTGTAATAGTTTATATTTTAATTCTTCATGTTTTAGTAAGTCTATTAATAATTTTATGCAATTTGCTAGTACATCATTAGAATATATACTCCCTCGTATATTAACATTTTTTTTAAATTTTTTATATTGGTTTCAATCTAATCGTATTATTTTTCAATTTCTCAATATTTTATGGGAAGGGTTTAAAGAAATAGTCTACTTTGTCATAAAAATTTTAATAAGTACTTATTTATTTGTGTGTAAAGATTTACCATCTTTTTTTTTTAGTGTAATACAGTGGTGTTTTATTGAAGGGAGAATCTCCTCTCAATGGATTCAAGATATAGTATTTGAGATTCAACAACAAACTTTTTTTATTTATAGTAAAATTATAAATTTCACATTATCATCATCTAAAAATAATACTAGTAGTAAGAATTTAACTGGTAATATAATTAAAGGAAATAAAACTCCTTTGTTTTTTTACTTTTTTGATATTGCTTATAATTATATTTTTTTATCAAAACAAATTGAATTAAACTCTAATATTTCTTTATTATCACTTAGTAAACGAAATCAGAATAATTCAGTTGTCTCTGGAAGAATAAATAACAAAGTTAATAAATCTTCCTTAAATAATGGACCGTGGAATTCAGCTAAGGAAGCGTTGAAGAGTAGAAATTTACAAAAAAAACAACAAGAGTTTCAGATACAAGAAGAAGAACAATTAGGAAGGATTTTACGTTTATGGCGTTGGTTAACCGGTGGAGATTCGAACTCAACTAGTAAAAATATAAACCATAAAGTTTTAAATTACAAAGGTAAAAAAATCAATAAAAGAAAAAATCTAACATCGAATGAAGGAAATATTATTTATCAATGGTTTCTTGTTTTTAAAGCCTTATTAAATGAACCATCTACTCCTATTACCTCAAATCCCAGTATAAATAGTACTAATGTTAGCTCTAGTAATTCTATTATTTCAGAGAATAAAATTCATCAGACTCCAAAATCTGATACTTCTATCATTGTGAATGATGCTTCATTAAAAGAAAATAAATTGAATGACGTCAATGAAGTGGTAGAAAAAAGTAAAAGCAAAATAAAGTCCCCTGATAATATTATTAACTCTATATCGAAGAGTTCACCGGTAATTGAAGAGGTAAACTCACAGCCACTTGAAAAGATGCTTGAAAATCTGCAAAAACCAGAGGAGAAAGAAGAAGAAAGAAAACGTCAAGAACAACAGATGTTGAAAGAAGAAGAAGAAGAAAGAAAACATCAACAACAACAGATGTTGAAAGAAGAAGAAGAAGAAAGAAAACGTCAAGAACAACAGATGTTGAAAGAAGAAGAAGAAGAAGAAAGAAAACGTCAAGAACAACAAATGTTGAAAGAAGAAGAAGAAGAAGAAGAAGAAGAAGAAAGAAAACGTCAAGAACAACAGATGTTGAAAGAAGAAGAAGAAGAAAGAAAACGTCAACAACAACAGATGTTGAAAGAAGAAGAAGAAGAAAGAAAACATCAACAACAACAGATGTTGAAAGAAGAAGAAGAAGAAAGAAAACGTCAAGAACAACAAATGTTGAAAGAAGAAGAAGAAGAAGAAAGAAAACGTCAAGAACGTGAAGAAGAGCACCACCGACAGTTAGAGGAGCAGCGGCGGCAACTAGAGGCATTGCATACTGAGAAGGAATTAGCTCTTCAAGTTTATGAATCTAAACAGTGTGAAAATCGATTACGTATGGAAGCAGATAAACATGAGGAGCGTTATGTAGTGAAAGTTTTAGAACTTCTTCAAATTTTAGAATCAGAGATGAATTTAGAAGCTTTAGAACTTTACAAAAATAAAAGTAATTCTGTGGTTTTATCAGAAGATCTTCCTTTAACGATAGTACCTGTTTCTTCTAATTCTGTATCTTATAAACTTATTATTTTTACTATACTATGTGTTTTGTATTCTTTCGCCATGACAATTTATTTATGTAGATTACGAAATGCTCCTTTGCATGTTAATAAACTTACTCAGAGTTCTTTTATTAATAATGATGCTATTATTTCTGTAAAAATGATGGAATGGCAATCTGCTCATAATGAATTAATATTAGAGTATATAGATTTGCGATTTCCTATTTTAATTAATGCTATTAAAGAACTTCCTTTAGTATATTATCAAGCCCCTTTTATAAATCAATTTATAGAGGCTTACTTTAATAGATGTGAAAATCATCATATAGATCTTTTAGATGGTATAACATTAAAGACTTGCTTAGAGAGACAACTTCGTATTACAGAAATAAAACATAATCGTCATTCTCGTAAATTAGAAAGGCATTTGGTTTTTCAGGAATTAATTTTATTGGAAGAACGACAACGTGTTACATTGCAGGCGAATGAATCTATTGAAGTAATTCGTTTACAACAGTTTATGACAAAGCTTTTAAAAGATCAAATACGAGATCTTTTAATATTGCAAAAAGAAGAAGAAAAAAATAAAGAAACTGTAGAACATTCTTCTCCTTCATTCTCAGTTTCTGCTTCTGTTTCTAATGATAAAGTTTCAGGTGAAACTGACAGAATTCATGATGATGATTATATTATTAATAATTTAAAAGGTGATGATATCTCTTTAATTAAAAAAGGAGATGGTGGAAGTAAAGTAGAAGAACTTCTTCGTGATATGTTACTTAAGGAAAATCGAGAAAAACATGCTTTAATACTTGAACTTCAATTACTTCGACATAAACAAAAAGAATTAGTATCTGATATAACAGATGAAACTCGCTCAATTTCAAATACTGCATTAAGTAATAAGTATAGTAACCTTAATAATAATATTAATTTATTTGAACGTCGAAGTAACAGTGAATCTACAACTACTACAATGAGTCATACAAAGCGTACACCTTTTTTTCCATTTTTAGAAGAATCAAATTTCTTAAGAAATGATAATTTAAATCCTTTACATATTGTATCAAGATCGGAACATTTGTTATTACCTCATAGTTCCCATAATGATCATCATCATCACCATGTTCTTCAAAATAATAATAATAATAATAATAATAATAATAATAATAATAATTCTATTCAACGACCACAGCCGTTAATGTCACCATCCCGTCGTTCTCTTAGATTTGGTGATATATCAAAAAATAAAGATATGGTGGAGGCTGAAGCTTACTTATGTGGTCCTAATGAAACAATTCTTGTATCTCCTCTTCGTCGACCAATAAGTCAAACTTCTATTTTAGAAAATAAATATAATAATAATAGTAGTAGTACAGGTCAAAAACAATCTGAAGTATCATTAAGTGATTCACTTTGTCCGGTACAACATTCAGAAGCACTAGCAGCTGCATCTAGAATTAGTAATAATTCTCGTACTAGAAAATCTATTACAATGCGACGTAATGAACATGAAACACGAAATTATCATGATAGTGATTGGACAGATCTTGGGGATGATACAAATGTAATTAATGACAAATAATATAGGTAGTATATATATATATATTTTTTCTGGGGGACAGAAGTATAATTATACAGTTCAAAAATATCGTGTGGAAGGGAAACCCAAAATCGGGTAAAAGTTTCGAAATGACTTTTTAATTATGTATATTCCGTTTTTTTTTGTGGCTAAGCTTTCATATATATATAAATAATGCTTATTTATAAATATTAAATTCTTCTTCATCCCTTTTTAATTATTATATTTTATTATATTTTATAGCAACATAAGTTGTAGGTGACAGATTTGCTGATACACATACATACTCAAGTATATACGCATAGATACATAAATATTGAAATTGAAAGGACAAAAAAAAAAAAAAATAGGTTGAGAGGGATATTTCAGCGTATACATTTTATATATCAAAAAAAAAAAAAAAAAAAAAAAATTAAAAGAAAGGAAGAGGAAAAACAAAAACAAAAAAAAAAAGTGAAGAACAAATAGAGTTGATTTAAAATAACCCCTTTTTTCAAAAGCAAAGCAAAAAGACAAGAAATAATAATATATATATATATATGTTATTATACTTTGTAAATGGTGTAGCAAGCCGAGGTGTGCTAGATGCTGCCCTCGTCGTGCCCCACCCAACTTTATCTCTCTTGGCCTCCGCTTGGTTAACTCCCACGCATGTTTTAATTACAGACGCGGAGGGGGAATTCATCGCCGATAGCCCACCACAAGGCACTGATAAAAGTAATGATAAAGTCACTTGTATGGCCTGGCACCCAACTCAATCTATTTTAGCAATTGGCTGGGAAAGTGGGCGACTCTCTGCCTGGTCTCTTCCTACAATTGGAGGAGGTGGAAATCAAAATGAAACAGGAGGAGGAATAATAAATAATATAGAATTAACTCCCATCATTCCAGCTGGGATTACATTTCTACCACAACAACCAATAGAGGTCGCCAAGGCACTTTCACAGCATGGGGAAGGTGCTGTAATGTCATGTGTCTGGTCAGGGGCGGGGAATTATTTAATTACTTCTTCTAATAATAAACGTATGGTGGCATGGACGGTAGAAAATACTGCCTCAACAAATGATAAAGTGGAAGATGATGCAATTTCTGCGGTGGTACGATCTAATTTTGCCCCGCTTTGGTCTGTTCCAACAGAATCTGTTATAATTCACATAGTTCATGTAACTTCACCATCTAGTGTTCCGATTCATCAACGAGCATTAGAACAACATCAACAACAAGAAGAAGAAGATAAATTAAGGAAAAGATCTCCACAAACTCTAGGTCTCCCACCTATGGCACCTGCTCGTAATGAAAATAATAATACTAGTAAAGATAATAATAATGATGATGAATGTATATTTTTTCTTGCTAGTTCAACAGATAAACGTATCTATGGACTTAGTGAAGAACAAAAACTTTTTACTCTTATTAATCTTGATGAAGCACCTACAACAATTTTATATGATTCAATAGAACGTCAACTTGTTATTCTTACTACTACTAATATTATTAATGTATATCATGTTTCAGAACTTTTTGCAACCAAACTTTTATTACGTCGTAAATTATCAACTCCAAGTCCTGCTGTTACAACAGAAAAATTTACTTTAACAATGCAATGGGCTGCATCTGGACTTCTTGCTTTTGGATGCGGTGATGATCGTGTACGTATGTTTGATATTAAAAGTGAAGCAATGTATTTTATACAACATCCAGCTCTAACTACACCCCATATTACATATATTACAACTTTACCTCGTAAAGGAGTATTAGCTATGGCAACAGCAGAAGGACCATTAGCTGTTTTTCAACGTTATATTGGAAATCAACAAAATTATAGTAATAATTTATCTAATATATCAGATTCAGTTATTCATAGCACTAATAATAATAATAATAGTGATCCATCTGAACAATGGGATCTCGTAACTGTAGTGGATATAGAAGGTCGTGTAGATCGTGTAAATTTTACTAATGCAGGTCATATTATTGCATCTCTTGCTAATGGAAAACTTCAAGTACTTCGTGAAACTTTAAGAAAACGTGCATGGGATGGTGTTGCAGCAGCTACTCAAATTTCAATGGAAATGGTTGTAGTAGAAAGTACTACTGGATGTCAATGTTTATTAAAAAGTAGTAGTAAAATACTTGGAATGTCTGTTGCATTTCCTATAATTGGTTTATGGAATGGTCAGCAAATTGATTTATATACTGTAAATGAAAGTACTTCAACAGCATCTTTAACAAATTTTGTACCAACTACAAATTCTGCATTTGCAGTTCATCCAGAAGGTCTCTTTTTTGTAAGAGATGCTAATCGTGTTGTATTTGTAAATTATCAACTTGTTACAATTGGACAAATTGCCTTTACAGAAGCTGAAGGTACACCAATTATTGTTGATCTCATGGGGGATGTTGTGGTGGCTATTTCTTCTACAAATGCAATGAGACTTGCTCGAGTGTATGGGCGTGAATTACGTTCGCTAGGCCCCCCACGAAAACTTCCTCTTACTGAAAATGGAATTATTGTAACCGATGCAAAAGTAAATGCACAAGGACGAAGAGTTGCCCTCATGACTCGTCGTATTATAGGAGATCAACCTGATAGTCGTATTTGGGTCTATGATGCTGATACAGATCATATGAGTTCATTTGATTTTGCTATTCGAGGTGAAACGCCTATAGCAGTATATTGGAATACACCAGAACCCAATAGTTCTACAATTGGTGAACTTGGTTATCTTCTTTTAGCATGTGAAACGCATCAAGTGAGAAAAATAGGTTCACAGCAGCAACAACAACAACAACAACTGGAAGGTATTGATATTGAACTTGAAGAAGCTACTAATAGTGCAACTAAATCACCACAAAAAAAAACACCACAAAATCAAGAAAAATCACAAAATCAACAACAACACCAACAACAAGAAGAACAACAAAATGAACAACAATTACAACAACAACAATCTGGATCAGTTACTACTCCTTCACGAAAAGAAGAAGAAGAAGCGTTGGCTAATGAAGCTATGCCAGATCTTGAAAATTTTGCAGAAAAAAAACAACGAATGGATGATGAAAAATATATGAGTGGTTTTAGTGGAGTTAATCCATTTGCACATCGTACACATTCTGTTGTAACTTTATTTGCAACTAATAAAGGACTTATTGTACATAATGGTGTTGTTTTAAAAAGATATCATATTTGTCTTGTTGGATTAACTATTCCAGATTTTTTACTTGCATCTGTACGTATTAATGGTAATCCAAGTAATCCAGAAGATTATATGATTGAACAAAAACGTTTACGTGATTTTGAAGGTTTAAAAACAGAAAAAGATGCTGCAGTTCTTGAAGCATTAATGAAATTTAGTTATTATTCTACAATTGGTAATATGGATGAAGCCTATCGTTGTGTAAAAACTATTAAAAGTTCTACTGTATGGCAAAGTCTTGCTAAAATGTGTGTTTACTCTGGTAGACTTGATGTTGCAGGAGTTTGTCTTGCACAAATGCAAGATGGTGTAGCAGCAAGTGCTCTTCGTGAAGCATGTACTCGTTATCCAGGAGAAAAAGAAGTTCATCTTGCTACTTTAGCTTGTAGTCTAGGATTAATAAAAGAGAGTGAAAATTTATTACGAAAGGCAAAACGTTATGATTTAATTACTGATTTATTAGTGGCATGTGGAAAGTTTGAACAAGCTCAAAAGCATGCACGTCGATATGATCGTATTAGATCATTTCCTGTTGCATATAAATATGCACAATTTATGGAATCTTTTTCTAATTATGAAGCTGCTATTATGTGGTATTTTAATGCTAGATGTCTTTCTACAGATGTAGCTCGTATTTATTTTCAAAGTGGTCGTTTAAGTGAACTTCGTGAACTTGTTCTTCCTCCATCTAATAAAGGAAAAGATAGACCTGCAACTGGAAATCTTACTGCAACTACAAGTAGTAATGCTTTAAAAAAGAATGAGGGTAATAATAATAGTGATAATATTAGTGAGCAACCTTCAGCAATTGCACGATCAACAACTCCAGCATTAGATACCCCTGAAAAAAATGATTTAAAAGATGAAGAACAAGAAGTACGTGCAACCTTTGAAAGACTTTTTTTTCATAATAAAGATTTATTAATTTGGTGGGCTAAACATAGTGAAAGACGTCGACAAATTTCAGAATCTCTTAAATATTATACTCTTGCTGAAGATACATTTAATGTTGTACGTTTACTTTGTTCTGATAATCCACCTAGAATTGAAGAAGCAATTGAAATTGTTGATAAAGCTATTCAAAAAAATCGTACACAAGCAAATGGTTTAGGTACAACAGGAATAGTAGGTATAACTACTACATCATCATCATTATCTAATGATATGGAACCTGTTGGAGCAGCATATTTTATTGGTCTTCATTATGAACGTTTAAATGAAGTTTCTACTGCATTACAATATTATCGTTACGCTGGAGCATGGAGAGCAGCTGCAAGAGTTGCTAAAACTCATCAAAGATATGGTGAATTAATGAATATTTCACTAATAAGTGATGATGAAAGATTAATGCTTGATAGTGCAACATATTTAGAACAAAATAATGCTTATGATAAAGCAGTTGAATTATATCATCGTATTGGTGATGTTCAAAAAGCAATTGATGTTTGTATTAAAGGAGGATTATATGATACTATGCATCGTATAAGTACAACATTAAATGCACAAAGTGATCCAGAAGTATTTTTACAAATGGCATCACATTTTGTAGATAATGGACATTATAACAAAGCAGCAGAAATGTTTATTTTTGCTAAAGCATTTCCTCGTGCTTTAGAACTTTGTACAGAACGTAATGTTCCTCTTACTGATGAAATGGCAGAAGCTATGACATCTGATGCAAATTGTCGTGATTTAACAGAAGAACAACGTAATGCTTTACAACGTCAAATTGCTGGTATTGCAAAAGATCAAGGAAATTGGAATCTTGCATGTAAAAAATATACACAAATAGGTGAAAGGGTTAAAGCATTAAAAATGTTAATGCGTGGTGGAGATGTAGCTAAAGTAATATTTTTTGCTAATCATTCTCGAAATACAGAAATTTATACACTTGCAGGAAATTTTTTACAATCTCAAAATTGGGATACAGATTCTAATATCTATAAACATATTGTATTATTTTATAGTAAAGCTAAAGCATTTAGTAATCTTATTTCATTTACAGACGCCTACGCTCAAATGCAAATTGATGAAAATCGTAACTACTATGAAGCCTGGCGTGCTTTAGATGAATGTGTCCACTTATTAGAAAAAAATCGTGACGCCGTCTATGGTGGTGGAGCTAATATAATGGCAAAAGAAGAAAGTATTCGTGTACGGCGTGACTTTGTGGCCCTTGTTGTAAAAGCTTTAAAATTACTTGCAAATTCTGTCACAGATAATACCCAGGCAACAGAACTTATTGCGGTGTGCTCCGATCTTATTAAACGCAGTCGCCCTAGTCATCAAGATCACAACGCCCTCACTGCTGCTATTCGTATTGGAGATGTATTTGCATTATTAGTTCGTTATTATTATGAGAATGCCAAGGCCCCACAGGATGCCTTGCGGGTGATGGAGAGTATGGTGAAACATGGGGTGGAGCCGAAGTATTTTGTGGAGCGGGATTTATTGCAATTAATTTGTAGTGCGACTGGGAGGCGGGCTGGGGAGTTTATAGATGAGGAAAACACAGGAAATCAAAGTGTGGGGGAGGGGCGGGGTGGGAAACGGCGGAGTAGTATTGCGAGTGAATTAGAGGAATCATAAAGGGGGAGGGGGGGGAAATATTTATATATGTATATGTATGTACGTAGAGCAATTAGAAATCTGATTTTAATATTGGAAATCTTTCTTTAGGTAGGCAAAAAAAAAAAAAAAAAAAAATTAGAAAATAGAAGGAAGAATTAAGAATAAGACACACACACAAGGAAAAAAAAAAAACCCCATATATACGTGTACTGGAAAGTAAATTGTTTCTAAAAACTTATTACAGTAAAATCCTTCCTTTATTTTTTTTTTTTTTTTGATTTCTTCAAACTCTATATTATGAATAGTGTGACACGACATGCTAGTATTGTACTTATTTTTATTTTGTGTCGTTTTTTTTTTTTTCCTTTTTTCTTTTTTTTTTTTTTTAATAAATAAATTCTTTTTTTTCCCCTCTTGTCTCTTTGATTATTATTATTATTATTTTTTTTTTTTTCCTAGTGTGGGTTCATCTGTGTTAACACACTCTCACAAATACAAAAACTCTTTTTTTATCAGGTGGACTGCACTTGAGTAGGTGGAGGGTGTGAGGGGGAATAATAATAGTATTAGAAAAAAAAAAAAAAAAACACACACACACAAAAAAAAAAAAATAATAATAGTAATAATAATAAGAAAATAAATAGAAATAAAATAAGTAATGAGTGAAAACTCAAATGATCAGCTACACCCTGTTATAATAACACCACGCAAGCCAGAAATGAGAGCTCCTAGTATTAACAGTAGTGGTATAATTAGTGATTATAAAGAACCACAGGAAAATGACCATCAACAAAAAGAACAAAAAGAAGTATGTAGTAATATAAAAAATAATAATAACTCTTCTTCACGATGGGCTTCAGCTGCAGTAGATAAGAGTACACATTATAGTGGAGTTGCTTTAATACGACGACAAATGCAAGATAGACAACAACAACAACAACAACAACAATATCAATTACAATCAAATATACCTTCTTCTCGTGTATGTAATGTTTTATTTCCATCATGTCCTGAATTTCCTGGAACTAAAAATAATTCTTTATTAAATGGTAGAAAATCTTCTCCATTAGTTTGGAATTCACCTGGTGATGATGTAAATGATATTAATAATAATAATACATCTTTTCCTATTGGAGGTGTTGTACCACAAGAAACTTTATTACAACTTCCAACAGCAATAACACCCAATACTTCTAGTGAATATGATCATAAATTGTTTAAACAATCCGGAAGACATATTCCTCGCCCAGAAGCTTTAGTCGTACATCCACAAGGATTTCGTATTCTTAAAAATCGCAGCGTGATGGAGCGTTCCTTGCGAAGTTACTTTCGCCTCCCACCAGCCCCCAGCACACATTTAAAAAAAGAACGAGTACGAGTACAAAAACAATTATTAGCAGTTGATATGATAGAAGATGCGGAGGAGGCGCGTTTCTTTGGGGCGGCTGTGTACGGGGGCCCATTAAGACAACCTCAAGTTGCAAAAACAACAATGCAACCTCGAATGATATTAGATGGATTTTTACTTTTATGTGCTGGAGGGCAACCAGAGCCTGAAGCTGTAGAATCTGTAACACTTCAATCTTCTCACCTTATAGGTGTTATTGAGGAGGATTTAAGACATTTTCAAAATCTTAAATTTTTAGATGTAAGTGAGAATGAATTATTACTAGAACATTTATTACCCCTTACAAATCTTGAAATATTACACTTAGCGTATAATAAAATAAAATCTCTTGCAGGAGTTGAAAAAGCAGTACAGGAGCAACAAATACAAGAAACAAATAATGCTACAGGTGGGATGAATAGTATTTATGCAAGTCGAAGTGGTGAGGGTTTAGGACATACTACAGGAAGAGATAGTGCAAGTATTAGAAGTGCTGCTGCCTATTATGCACAAGAAAATTCAACAACAACAACAACAACAACAGCAAACAAGGCAAATTTTCATTCTAGAGATGATATTCAATGTCATACTCCTATAGAACGAATAACAAAAAATATTATTAATATGGAGAATAGTAATTTATGTAGTAGTTATTTTTCTCCACATCAAAAACCTATTCGTCGTCCTCCTCAAGCTTCAGAATGTAGTTTACATGATGTAGTTTTACCAAGTTTACATGCATTAAATCTTTCTTTTAATAGTATTCCTCCAGGAGATATTTTACATCTATCATATTTTCCTTTTCTTGAAAAACTTGATTTAAGTGGAAATAATTTACGTAAATTACCAGAAGATCTTGCTGCACTTACAAGTGTAACACATTTAGCACTTGAACGTAATCATTTTCGTGATGGAAATAATATTTTTTCTGCACTTTCTACTATGCCTGCACTTATTGAAGTTAATTTAAATCATAATGAATTAAAAAATGTACCACCACTTTCTGTAAAAGATGGACATGGACTTTGTTTTCCAACTATTGAAGTCATAGGATTAGGTTATAATCGTGTAACTAATGTACAAGATATAGCATCACTTAGTGAACTTGTAAGAACATTACAACGAGTAGTACTTGCAGGAAATCCAATTGCACGTAAACAAAAAGAAAAAAGTGCAACACAAGCATATTTTGCTCAAGCTGTAATGAATCTTTATTGGGAACAAGCAGGATTACGTAATAATGGACATAGTGGTGATATTGGTTCTACAAGTCATTTTTATACTAGTACACTTCAAGAAAATTCATTAAAACATCAAAAACATGATGATCATCATCAACATTATAAGAAAAAAAATAAAAATAATAAAGAAGAATATGAAGAAGAATTTAATAATGAAGATGATAATAAATTAGAATTAGAGGAAGAAGAATATCATGGATGGAGTAGTCTTATTGGTTCTTGGCAATTACAACCAAATTCAGAATCAGAATCTAAGAAAGCTTCTCAACAACGTGATGTAGAGTTTTATGAAGGTGATAATATATCTGTAAATAATAATAATAATAATGAAGAAAGTACTGAAGGATATTATGATGATAATGAAGGATTTACTGAAAAGCTTTCCTCTGCTGGACAAAATATTTCACTATTTCCTAAATCTACAGATGATAGTAGTATGATAAATAATATCTTTTGGTACGGAGATGCTATACCACCTCCCATGCAAACTACAGAAACTGGAGGTTATCCTACATTTACAACTTTACCTTCTCCTTCCTTATTACGATTTGTTGAAATTGTTTTTGATGATACAATAATGGAAAAACAAAAACCTGGATATTTTTACGCTAAAAAACGTGAATTTACTGCAGAAATAAATAATGGAGGGCAACAAATAATTCATAATCAAACAAGTCAAGGAGAAACAGGACATCATACTTCTTCTTCATGGATGGTACACCCAAAGACAGGGCTTGTAACAATACCTAAATATAGTGAATTTATGAATATTTACAAAATTATTGATAACCCAACAAAGAGACGAGGTAAAAATGGTAAAAGAAAATATAATGTTACAAAACAAAATAATAATCAACGAAAACGTATGGAAGATATTATTCTACCGGAAGAAGAAGAATCAGAAAAAGAAGAAGAAAATGATAAAAAGAAAACTACAACGGAAGTGAAATCAACTGAGCCATTAACTAAAAAAGAAGAGAAATTAGAAGAAGAAGAAGAGAATTTAGAAGAAGAAGAAGAAGAATATGAATCATTGTCTGAAAGTGTTTCCTCACGAGATGTAGTTTTTATGACTGGGGTAGCGTTAGAAGAACGAAATACACCAGAAAAAAGAAAGAAGCGAAATAAATCTCAACATGAGAAAAAAGAAGAAAAAGAGTCTTTACATCAAAATAGTACTAATATAAAATTAGAAAAGATTCATATAAAGAAAGATAAAAAACAAACAAAAGAACAAAATTCTCCTCTTAATTCTAATCAAAAATGTAAAAATAAATCTTCAATAGTAAATGAGCCTCCTAGTACAAATGTTCGTATTTTAATGAATGAACTTCGTCGAATGTTACGTCGTCCACTACCTCCACTTCCTCCTGTTACAACTCGAAATTCAAATAATAGGAATGTAAAATGATTATAAAAGTCTAAAATAATAATGGATATGATAAGGAGGATGATGAGAAAAAAAAAAAAAAAAATGATATGCTTTTTTTCTTTTTTTGCTATGTGTACTGTGTACTTTTGTACCGAATTTTTATTTTCATTTTTAGAAGAAAAATACTCTTAGTGGCAGTTTCAAAGGTATTGGATTTATATGTTTTTAGTAATTGTAAAAAAAAAAAATATATTTATTTATATCTCTCTTTTCTATGTATTTTTTTTGTGTTTTTTTTTTTTATGTTTTTGTTTGTGTGTTTCTTTTTTTTTTTTTTCTTTTTTGTAAATTTAGAACAAAAAAAAAGAAAAAAAAAATAATATTTACTTCTACATGTAAAGGTGAGAGATATTCCACAACATATTTTTTTTTTTTATTAACCTTGAAAGACAAAAAAAAAAATATATATATATATATATATATATACACACTGTCATTAATAATATATTTATGCAAGTCTCAATGATACCTCTCTCTGTTCTCTCTTTTTTGCCCCCTAGTTCTCTCTCTCTATATCTATCTTTTAATCCTTTTCTTTTTTTTTTTTAATAAATTGTTTATAATATATATATATATAATTATAATTAGTAGATGCCTAGAGAAGTACGGGCTGCTGACACTTTTTCTTCAATGCAGCCACGGCGAGAGTTTAGTGCAAAGCGACGGCTATCAAAAGTTCCAATATTAACAGAACGATCCACAAATATGAGTGAAAAAAAATTACGATCTTCTACTACTACTACTACTAATAATAATAATAATAATATTAGTATTCGTAAAAGAGAAATTCAAAAAGACTCCTCATATACAAATTCACATGGTGGTCGTGTTTCAGGTTCATTAACTTCTTCATCTTCTTTTACACCAACTTCAGTTTCTATATCTCAGCGAAAAATTAATAATAATAATAATAATAATAATAAAAATTCTATATCTTTCCTTTCTAATTATAAAAATCAACCTTATTATTGGTCTCCACTACATACCTCCTATGCTGAAGCAGTAGTAGCAGAACATGACAAACTTATTAAATGCTATGAGAAACAATTTCAATCAGAAAGAATTAAAGAAAAAAAGAAGAAGAATGACGAAGAAGAAGAAGAAGAAGAAGAAATAAAAAAATGGCTTGCCACAGCAATTTCTCGTTGTGATGCTTTACAATTATTTATGAAAGAACATCAGGCAATGTATGGAAATTTAGATGCCGATAAAATACAAGAAGTAGAATCATGTTTGTATCGTTTATTATATTGTGTAGAAAAGGCACAATTGCAATTACAAGAATTAAAAAAATTAAATTCAACTAGAAGTTCTGTTGGTTCTTTATTAGATGTAGCAAAAGCTGCGGGACGTCCTTTGGTAACTCGAGCAAAACATATAAGTTTTGCAAATCCATTATTTCGTTATTTTTCATCTTCATTATCAGTTAAAAATGAAATTGATAACTCTGAAAAACAAACGAAATCTTCTATAACTTTAGATATAGAAGATGAGAAAAGAAAGAAAAATAATAATAATAATGAAAATAATTTAAACATTTATTCTATTGAAGAAGTTTATAGCGCACGAACTAGTGGTGTTTTTTATGGTAGTATTCTTCAACCAATACATATGACAGCATCAAATCAAGAAGAAAAAGAAAATAAAAATAAAAATATAATAGATTGGAGATATCAACACCTAAAATATCAAGAAGAAGAAGAAGAAGAAGAAGAAGAAGAGAAAGAAAATATTCAACAATATAATGATTTTTTTAAAGAAGAAGAAGAAGAAGAAAATATAAAAAAGAATTTTAAAGATGCTTACCCATATTGGCTTTTGTCTTCTACAATGGAAGTTACAAATATGACACGACTATCACAACAACAACAACAAGAGTTAATATTATTGCGTCGTCAATCATTTCAAATGTATGTGATTATTATTACAATATGTTGTCTTATTCTTATTTTTATTTTATGGTTTTTATAGTTTAAGAAATGAAAACAACTAAAGTAAAAAAAATTTCTCTTACCCGGTTTAGAAGGTATTTGTAATATTAAGAGATAAACTAGGTTAAAAGAAATTTTGAAACTTTTTTTTTTTTTTTGTATAATTTATTCTATGCCTTAGATTCACAATTTTTTTTTTTTTGATAAATATTTTTTTATATTGTAATTTATTTGTTAAATCATGAGCCATAATTTCAGTTAATGTGTTTTTATTTATTTTAAAAAAATATATATTATTTTGTAGAGTTTTTTTTTTTTTTTTTTTTGGTTTCGAGGGAGAAAGGAGTTTATTATTTTTTGTTGAACTTATATGGAGTGCACAAAATGAAGAAATTCATTAATAGAAAAAAAAAGAAAACGAAATTGAAACTGTAAAAATTGAACTATATGAATTTTTTTTATAAAATCATTTAATTATATGAGCTAAATCCATCGCTATTAGCAAGGAAATATTATTGTACATTACCTCTCTCTCTCTCTTTTTTTTTTTTTTTTTTGTCTTTTATTTCAATTGAAGTTTTTCTTTTTTTCTTTTTATATACATAATTATTTATAATGGTTCAACATTTAATTATTATTGTATTTTCTTATTATTATTATTATTTTTTTTTTTCTTATTTTTCTCTCATTTGTCTAAACTCTTTTCTGGTATTATTATTATATATTTCTGTAGGTACATCATATAAGATAGTAGAAAGAAAAGTAATGGACGAAGATAATGTAAAGAAGGAAAAACGAAGAAAAGAAGGAAAAACACAAACATGTAGAGAAGAAAAAGAACAACAAGAAAAAGAGAAAGAAGAAATAAATGACGAAGATGAAGAAAAAATAGAAGAAAAACCAATGAAACATTCACACAAGCACATCAGCCACCAACGTAGCTCTCGACATTCTCCAATGAAAAGATCTCCTTCTATTCACTCCAGTTCTCCCTCAACTTCACTCCCACCATTTGCAGTCTCTAACACTAATAATAATAATAATAATAATAATAATAATAATAATACACCCATGCTAATAAATCCTACTGTATTATCCAAAGGATTTAGTGTTATTATAAGAGGTGTATTAGAAGGGGCGGAGTGTCATGCGGTGGATTCATTATTTGCTCGTACATATTGGGTGCATGGGAGTGACTGGACTCCATTAACTTCTCTTACACAAATTGAAACAAAAAACAAAAATAAAAACAACAATACTAGTTCTACTATTTCATCCTCACCCCAAACAAATATAAATATGAATATAAAAATAGAAGGAACAGGTGGAAATACTTCTTCATTAGTTCGCCCACTAGATCGTCAAACCCCAAGTGAAGTTATCACACAACTTTCTAGTCGATCAAATGATCCTTTTAGTCGTTTTACATGGGCCGCCCCATTTGAATACGCATTACATAGTACAAACCCGCATGGATGGCCTCAAATTATAATAACATTACACACAATTACAAGTGTTACCTCATCTGCTAATAAAATTCCTTTTGTAGGAACTACAATTGGAGGCTGGGAGCAGTGTGTTTCATATAGTCGTTGTTATATTCCAATGCGAAGTGGAAGCTATCGTAAAAAGTTACCCTTATTACAACTCGTGCCGAGTACAAGTAAACAGATGTGGATTAGTTTTTTTACGCGGGAAAAAATTGAATTACGAGACCCGGCATTTTTATGTTCTGGGGAGGATCGTAGTGTGTTAAGTGCGGCCCCACTACCTGGGCATGTTTCTCTATCATTATCAGTTGTTGTGAATGGGTTTTCGGAATGTGGGATTGAGCCATAAAGAGAGGTATTAATATATATATATATATAATAGATGATAGATGAATATGCGTTATAGATAAAGTTATGAAGAACGAAATGAGAAAGGATGAGGATAAAAAGATAAAGGATAAAAAAAAAAAAAAAGAGTAATTTAAATAAAATTTATTTATTATTTTTAATATATATATATATATATTTTTTCTCCTCTTTCTACTCTGTTTTTTTTTTTTTTTTTTTTTATTATTTACTTGATTTTCTTTTTTTCTTTATACGAAAGCATATGTTAATATCTATATTTTTTTACGGAAAATTTTCTTTTTTGTAAATCTTTTTTGATTCTGTTTTTTTTTTTTTTTTTTTTTGTTTTTGTTTTTCTGGGTTCACTACTCAAAAGAAGGCCCGCACGTGCCTAAAAAGGAAGGCTTAAAGTATTGAGGAGGTTTAAATTTTTTTTTTTTAGATATTGTTTTATATATATATATTTTGTGTTGATCTACTCGTAACGTCTCATTGTCGCAAAACAAAATAAATAAATTAATTAAAGGAAATAAGAGATATTTTAAAAGATAAAAAAAACGGAAAACAAAGGAAGAATTGTTTTTAAAATAAAAATTAAGAAAGAAGGGGAAAAATAATTTATAGAAGCAAAGTATAAAAGTTTGTTTTCTAACCATTTCTCTCTATTAAAAAAAAAAAAAAGAATTTTTTTCGTCCCCTGTATTTATATATATTTGGTGAGTAAATTAAAGATTTCTCAAACTTGTGAATTTAACGGTAGCGGTATTAGCAGTAGTAGTAGTAGTAGTAAAAATAGAAATAAAATATTATATTCTCAAAGTGGTTTCACTCCTTCATTAATGAAGATGTTTTCACCCTACCTACTACATCTATTTCACTTATTATCAATACTAATATTACTATCATTTACCCTGTCACCTACCCCGTCAACTCTCATTCTCCCAGTTGCTGCCACTACCACTATTGAAGATATTCCTAATATTAATAATAATAATATTATTTCTGCTATTCCTGCTGCCAGTACAATTACCCCAGTCCCACAGTGTGCGTGGGTGTTTAGTGCAAGAGAAGGAGAGGCACTTATATCAGTGCTACCTCGACAGTGGCCACGGGAGGTGTGTGCTGGGAGGTATTTCACGATAACCCCCCGCTCTCCAATACTCCCGGGCTTCTCAGTCCCCAGCCCACACCTCACAGTGGTGGCCTTCACCCCTGAGTTAACAGGATTAATAAAAGATAATGAAGTGAATGTACGCTACGCCTCTCAGGAGTTAAGTATCACGTGTGATGTGTTTACTCCCGTGTGTGAGAAGGCGGCGGTGTATTATGTGATTCATGGCAGTACGGAGGCACCAACTGAAATACCTACAACTAGTGAGGCACCAACAACAGAAATACCTACAACTAGTGAGGCACCAACAACAGAAATACCTACAACGGAGTCTCCAACAAATGTACCAAATCCACTACCTGTTACATGTCCTGCTAGTAATGTTATTTCAATGGTGGAAACTAATATTTCTGTCGCCACACGTCTTAATCCTTTACAATATATTGGAAATTGTGGTACCCCACAAAGAGTTGTCATTACTAGTCATAATAATAGTATTGAAGAACAGACTAATTATTTTTCTGTTGAAAAAAATACTACTCTCTGGTTTGATCATAATACTATAAATAAAGAAGAAGGTATTTTTAGTGTTAACCTTAGTATTTATTGTAATGAAGTAGTTTCATGTTCTAATATAAAAATGACTGTACTTGTTGTAAATCGTCCAATTAATCCACCACCAGAAATTATTCCACCTAATTGCAGTCTTACTTATGGATATCGTGTAAATTTTAAAGAAAATGCTTTTTTAACTATTTTTCCACATACTGAAGATACTTGTCCTACTGGTTCTAAAACTATATTTAAAATTTTATCACCTCCTAAATACAATCCAGGAGTTTTTAATCTTAATAAAAATACAGGTTCTTTTAATTATACAGCTCCAGATGGACCTAGAGTTACTACAGATGCATTTTTATTTATTATTTCTTGTAATTCTGATTCTGATGTAACAAATTTAGATGTTTGTGTAGGTAGAGCAAGTATTATTATTACAGCTGCACCGGAACCACCAGAAGAAGTGAAATGTCTTGGTAATTTTATTTTTTCCTATAATACATGTGAAGGAAATTCTTCTGATAAAAATTTATATAATTTATTTAAAATTGCAAATTTAAATAATAATAATGATACTTCATCCTTTTGTCCTGATGGAAAATATACAGAAGCCAAATTAAAAACATCTACTACTAATGGTAAAATTAATGAATTTAATAATAGTACAGGTGAATTTCAATATATTTCATCTGGTAATAATATGGATGAATTTAATTTTAGTTTAACCTGTATAACAGGTAATAAATGTCATGGAACTGCCTTATTACAACCATCTTCGGAATGTATTACAACAGAATCACCAACAACACAACCTACAACAGAATCACCAGAAATTGATCGTCCTATATATAAAATTGATAATATATTTTGTAGAGGCACTTGTAATAGTGCCGCCTGGCGTTCTTCACCAAAATATCCAAATGTTTTTGATGTTACTGATGGACCTCAAGGAGGAAGAGAACATATAACTCCTCGACGTGATAATAAATCACCGGATTCAATGGATTTTGAAGTTCACACGGATGGTCAATCCTTATTAATTCGAGCGTATACTTTAATTGGAAATATGGCGGCCCGATTTGTAACATTTGAACCATTAGGAGGATCTACAAGTCCGTATTTAACATCTTCATATGTTCCTAAAGGGTCAAATCCTTCATTTAATGCAACATGTCTTGATCGTCAAGCAAAATTTGGTCTTGCTTCATCTATTTGGTTATGGGATAATGATAATAATGATAATGAAACGAATGGTGAGGCAAATTTACGTGGACATATTAATACAGAAACAAATACATATAAAAGTGGAGAAAATTATTTTCAAAAATTTGGAGGAAAACATCGTGATTGTGATGTTTTTCGTATTGATCCATGTAAATATGCCCCTATGCTTACTCCTTCTTCTAGTGGAACAAATTCTACTATTGATTGGAGATTATTTGTAAATGATTGTGATGCAACTTGGGTTGGAAATATTTCTATTGAAAGTTTACGTTTACTACGTAATAGTGTTAATGGTGAATCATTATTTAAACTTGTAAATGGAACAGAATTAATAGGTACTATTTATACACAAGTTGTTAAACCTGGAAATTGGGTACCACCATATAATGGAATTTTAACTTTACAACGTGCATATACTTTAAGAATTTCATTATATAGATCTATTGCAACAGATGTTGAATTATCATTAATAGAATTACCTTCTCAAAAAGAAAAAGAAGAAAAAGAAACCAAAAAAAATATATCAAATATTAAATATCAAGAAATAAAAGGAAGTAAAAATAAAAATTTAGATATTATAAAATCTTCTACAGAAACCGTTTCTTCAGATAATTCTTTTTTTAATGTTTCAGTTGATGTAAGATTTGTTGCAGAAACTGATCCTTTAACAGGAGAACGTCTTTATGGTTATTCATTATTATTATATCCATATAAAGTTAATTATTCTCATATTATTTATAGTGTTCCAACAGTAGTTAACCTTAATGCATCAACATTACATGTAACATATGTAGAATTACTAAATTCATCTTGGTCAGCTCCTAATCCTAAAGATTGTCCTGAATGTACAGGTAAATCTGTATCATGTAAAGGTATAGGTTCTGGGTTTTCTCTTAATTGTGATCCAATTATTAAATTTGAACCTATTGGAAATTTATCAATTTTCTCTCAATATAGAGAAGGTAATGAAGAATCTGAACGATATGTTAATATTTCTTTTATTGCACGTGTAGTAGGTAAAAATACATCAAATTCTGCTTCTATGGATCCTCAAGGTAATTTTGCATTACGTATAATATTTGCAAATAATGAAAATGTTATTATTAATGTACAACAATCTGCATATATAACTGGAATAAATTCTTTTATGAATCATATGTTATGTAGATCTTCTGCATATTGGCCTGTACCTGATCCTTTAGGAAGTTCTGTTCCAGTTAAACCTTTTAATTCTACTCAAATGCTTATTAATGCTCTTAATGATCCTATTTTAGAAGAAGAAAAAACTGAAGATAAAAATAAAAAACCTTATTATGGTCCTCCAAAATCTTTACTTAGTGAAGCATCTTGTACAGCAGGATCTAATCCACAACGTCCAAATCATATAATTTTAAATAGTACTTTTAATACATTATATGGTGATGATAATAGTTTTGTTGGTAATAAAATTGAATTAGCAATGTGTGCAACTCCAGATGAACATGTTTATGGTGTAACAGATTGGGTATATGTTTCATTAAAAAAAAATTTAAATCTTGATTTTAATTCTTTATCATCTGAACATATGTCTTTAGAGTATCTTATTTTATCTATTGATAAAAAAGATGTCTTAAATGTTTTTAACTCTAATAATAATATAACGCAATCTAATCAAAGATTACACTTTGTTCTAGATGGTGCCTCATTACCAGATGATTTTGATCAAGAAGGATTTGAAGAAGAAAAAAATAAATGGATGGAAGAAACAACAGTATTAAAACCTGAAGTTTTTCTTCCATGGGAAAAATATGCCTCTTATATTCGTTATCGTCGTATTTATGTTAGAACGTGCCCTCCTAATAATACAGATATATCAAAATGTATTATAGATCCTTTTAATTTTGCATTTGTACCAGGTGCTCTTTTAAATCGTGGAAGTAGTGTACATGCAACATTTTATTTACACGCTGCTATTCGTTTTACTTCTAGTAATAATAGTGCGGAGTCTTATTTAGAGGAAATTTGGTTTACAATTCCTGTTTCAGCTCAAATATCTTCAGCATTACGATTTGATCGAGATGTTTATACTCCACATGTGGTGCCAGCAAAGTCTGGGCGATTAAGTAAGAAATCTGCGACAGCTCTTTTTGTAATTCTTGCAATTGCAATTGTCGCGGTGTTGGCGGCAGCTTTTTTTATTGAAGCCCATTATAAACGTGTTTTACATTCATTAAAGCGCCGCATGCGTCAGAAGTTAGCCTCTAATGGTCCTAATAATAATCAAAATAATAGTAATATTAATAATATTCCTGGTGGGAGTGCTGGGGGAGGGTCGGGGCAGCGTTACTTTTCACCACTAAATGATAACGCTGGAGGAAGTGAAGTAAGAAAAGGAATTAATAATAATAATAATAATAATAATAATAGAAATAATAATAATATTAATAATAAACAACAGCCCTCCTCCTTTAACTCAAAGACGGTGGGAGTTAGTGGAATTAAAACAAGTTACGGTGTTGTAATGTTAGAGCAGCAGCCAAGGAAAGAAGCAAAGGAAGAATTAAGTTCAACAACAACAATAGGAGGAAAAGAAGGAGTTAATACAGTTGCAGTGCGGGTAGAGCAGGCAAACTCACAAGAAAATGCAGAGGATTTGAAATAGAAATAAGAAGATATATGAAAAAGAGAAAGAGAGAGAGAGAAATACAAGAAAGTAAAAGAGGAAATATTATAAATAAGTAGGTGAACAAGTAAAAAAAAAAAAAGAGGTGAAGATATGATGAGCAAAGAAAGAAAGAGAATAATTAGAGTTGAACAGGATTCTTTTTTTTTTTTTTTTTCTTACTCTTTTCACTACTATTATTATTATAAGAAAAAAAAAAAAAAAATGTTGCCATAATGCGTAACGATATATATATATATATATTTATATATACATATGAGAGAAAATGTTAACAGAAATAAAAGAAAAAAATAATGGTAGTCTTTTTTTTTTTTTTTTTTTGGTTTGAGAAAAGTGTACGTGTGTAGTTTTTCGCGGGGGGTGGAGTGGAGGAGAATATTTTAAAAAGAAAAACATATATATGTATATATAAAGTTTATAAAAAAAAAAAAAAAATGAGATAAAAAAGAGATCAGAGATAAGGAAAGAGAGCAAAATAAAATAACATTATTTCTTCTTTTATATATTTTTTTTAATTTCTCTCTACATAGTTGGGAGGTTTTTTGTGTCTATTGGAGTCTATCCGCCTATTTACCCTTCTTATTACCGTACTACGTCCATATCATTTCTTTCAGCAACACTGATATCAAAAAAAGTGAAACAAAAAAATATATTTTTTTTTTTATTCATAATTTTCTGTTCTTTGTCTATCAAATATTTAATATTAATGCTCCTGATTTTATTGGGTTTTTTTCTCTCAAATATGTGTTTTTTTTGTTTTTTTTTTTTTTTTTTCCTTCTCTTTTCTCCCTTCTTCCTAGTGCGGATTTTGCTGCGTGATAGGTAGCAGTTTGTGTTTTTGTGTCTGCTCTGTGTTAGTAACTTAGTGAGTGAAAAATATAACAAAAAAAGAAAAAAAAAAAGGGTGGGAGAGACACACAAAAAAAAAAAAAAAGGATATCCAAAAACAACAAGTAAAAAATAAAGTTAAAAGTAGAAAATAAATAAATAAAAGTTAAGTAGATTAAAAAAGATAAAAAAAAAAAAAATTCAAGGAAATAAAAAATTCAAAGCAAAAACAGATTTATATTTCTTCGTGTGGGAAAGAAAAAAAAAGAACGAAAGAGAGTGTTTTTGTGTGGACCCCCAGTTTGATTTTATTTTTAGCGGTGTGATCTTTACCTTTTTTCAATAACAAAAAAAAAAAAAAGAAATGGAAAAATATGCCAAGGTACGAGTTCTTGGGAAAGGTAGTTTTGGTAGTGCAATTCTTATTAAACGACGAAGTGATAATGCTTTACTTGTTATTAAAGAAGTTTCTCTTGCTAAAATGAGTAGAAAAGAACGAGAAGAAGCACGTCATGAGTGTCGAGTATTACAACAATTAAATCACCCAAATATTGTACGTTATGTAGAACATTTTGAAAATAAAAATAATCTTTATATAGTAATGGAATATTGTGATGGTGGTGACCTTCATGGTAAACTTAAAAGTGGACCTATGAAAGAAAGTACTATATTATATTATTATTCTCAAGTTTGTCTCGCAATGGAGTATCTACATTCACGTCATATTCTTCATCGTGATATTAAAACTATGAATGTTTTTCTTATGAAAAATGGATCTGTTAAACTTGGAGATTTTGGTATTTCAACTGTTTTACGAAATACAATGGGTATGGCAAATACTGTATGTGGAACTCCTTATTATTTTTCTCCAGAAATATGTCGAAATAAACCTTATAATAATAAATCTGATGTTTGGGCTCTAGGTGTATTACTTTATGAACTTGCAACTGGTAAACATCCTTTTGATGGAAATAGTATGAATCAACTTATGCAACGTATAGTAAAAGGAACATATCATCCTTTACCAAATCACTTTTCATCTGAATTTAGAAAAATGGTAGAATGGTGTTTACAAAAAGATCCTTCACGAAGACCTAGTATTAAACAAGCGTTATCACTTCCTATTGTACGACGTTCTCTTGAACAGTTAGAAGAAAATCTTATGCTGGCTACACAATGTAAGGTACGTCTTAAAGATATTATTGATTTTGATGTAGGATCTAATGATAATAATAATAAAAATGGCAAATATGATATATCAGGACAACCAAAACAAGATCAAACACCAAGAGTAACACCCTCGCCGTCACCACAACATCAACAACAACAAAATAGGCAAAATGAACTTTCTCCAGGAAGAGCTGCAGCTTTAGCTCTTGCAGATCAACATCAACAACAAAGATTACAACCTAAATCTGATGCTGCTTTAGATTTTTTAGTACAAAGACCTTCAGGTAATTTAGCTCTTCTTGGACCTAAACCAAGTGCTCCAGGGGCGGCAGTAGATCACAATCGTATTGATAATTATAGAAAATATTTACAACAACAATATCAGCGAAGAGGAGGTGGTGGAGAGAAGGAACCTGTTGCTTCATCTCCCGTAAATAATCATAATAATAATCATAATAATAATAATATTGGTGTTTCTCCAAGTAATCATGCAAGTCCATATGCTCGATCACCATCACCGGCATCACCTGCTGTTTCTCCTAGAAATCATCATCAAAATCAACATCAACAACAACAACAACAACAACAACGTTATGCAAGTCCAGCAGTAGATCATCGTAATTTAAATAATAATAATAATAATAATAATAATAATGAACCACCTAAACGAGAAGTTGCAGGAACAGGAGCTAATAATGATGGATTTGATGAAAGAATGCAACGTATTGATGCTATTATGAAACGATATGCACAAAATGTAGATCCAAACGCGCGTGATAATATTCAGGCTTACATGAAACGAAAACAAGAAGAGTATATGCAGCATAAAAAACAAGATTTAGAGCGTGAAAAACGACGTGCAGAAATTCGTAAAAAAGAACTTGCTAAAGTTTTAGAATATCAAAATAAAGTAGGTCGTGGGGAGCAAGCAAATCAACAGAGATATCAACACAATCATCATTATTATCATCAACATCAACAACAACAAAAATTAGCAAATCAAAAACCAATTGTATATCCTCAACCTGCAGCTCCTGTTTACCCTTCACCTTCATCTCCTCCAAAACAACAAAATCAACAAAATGTTAATTTTGGGCAAGACCCAAGATGCGCACCAAAAACATCTCAAGAAATTGAATCCTCGCCTCCCTCACGTAAAGGATATATTCATGTGTATAATGCTGGAAATGGACCTAATAAGCAACAACAACAATTAGGTGCAAATCCTAAACGAAAAGATAAAGTTCTTGCGGCGAATTCTCCACGTGTTTTACCAATACCTAAATCAAAACAAACACAACAAATAAATTCTCTTGATCCATCACCACGAGTTGACCCACAACGACCTTCACAAATACAAGCAGGAGCAGCAGCGGCAGCAGTAGCAGCATATGAAAAAGAAAAAGCTCAAGCAGCTGCTCGACAAAATAAAAATGATAATGATATTCATAAAAATAATATAAATCAAAAATTAATTCCTCCTACGCCAGTTGCAGGACGAGGAGGATTGTCAATGCCATCAAATGGTGGAAGAATGAGTGAACCTCATTTAGTATTAAAACAATCTTCAGTAGTTAAAGTTTCACCCTCACAACAACAACAACAACAATATCAACAACAACAACCAAAAAAACCAAATGCAATGTTACGTATTATTTCTGCACCTGTACTTGCAACACCTGCTGAAGGAGGTAATCGTTGTAATACAGATGATGATAATGATGAATTAGATGATAAAAATAATATTAAAAAAGCTGTTGCACCTTCTCTATCAAATCCACGTGCTTTTGTACGTCGTAGTAGTGCTCCTTCATCTACTCCTAATCATGATATTATATTTAATCATGATAATCCTCTTAATGGATTACATGTTGTAGGAGGTAAACAAATAATTCGTCCAACTGCAGCTGCAGGATTTATGCCACAAGGAGTTAATTCAAAATCTCCTTTAAAATTTGTTTCAAAAGATGAATTACCTGCTGCAGTAGAGGCACGTCGTCGTCTTGAACAACGACGACATCATATTCAACTTTCAGAAGTTAAACTTCAAATAGATGAAAAATCTTCAAAAAAAGATTTAATACCACCAACAAATAATAATAATAATAATAATAATAATGGCTTGGAAATAAATAATAATACAAAGAAAACTAAAAATAATATAAATATTGAAAAGGAAGATAAAATACCTTCATCTTTAGCAATACAAAATGGATTTATTAATGAAAATAATAATGACCAACGTCCACGTAAAAAAGAAATACCTCCACCATTATCTCTTGCACCTTTACAAAAAAGACCAACTCCTCTAATTATTCCTCAAAGTAGTTCACCTTCATTTGTCCCATCACCAATTAAAGCAGCAGCTGCAGGTATACATGTACCTATTAATCGCCCAGTTGCTAAATCCCTTCAACCTCGAAGTAGTAGTATTAGTAGTAATAATATTCATAATGCTTTAGGTATTGGAATTATGCCTGCAGTATTAGGAGTTAAAGTTCCAGCACAACCTCGTGTAATAGTAGGAGGACGTCGTGAAAGTAATTTAGTACAAAATGAAGTAATAAGTGAACCTCCAGTTCTTGTTGATATTGATTATGGTGTTTCTTCTGTTCCTCCAGATGAAGTAATAAAACAAACAACTCCAACTGAATCAGGTATTGTGGGACGTTTACCTTCTTTAGGTGATGGGATTTCAGATCCACCAGATGTAGTACAACAATGGAGAAATGTTGTAGATAGTAATGGAACTCATAAAATGTCTCTTCGTTCTCAATTAGTTCATTTACAAACTTCAAATATTCATGAAACTTTACCTATTAATGAAGGAAATGATGTTTTAGTAGCATTTCAAAAAGCAAGAGATTCTCGTCCAAGTATTCCAAGTACATTAGAAATTCTTCGTACTGTTCGTGAAAATGAAAATGATGATGAAACTAATTCTGTAGGTCAACAACGTAGTAGTGTTTCACTTACATTACTTAAACAAAAACAACTTAAACAAAAACAACAAGAATTTCCATCATTATCAAGTTTACCTTGTGTAATGCCAACAAATTTACCAGTTCCAATTTCTGTTGATAATATTCCACAACCACCTACACCAACTTTAATTCCTAGTTCTGATAATATTTCTTCTTCTTCACCAGAAACGAGTCATCGTGATGAGGCAGAAGAAGAAGAAAGAGCTGCTCTTTTAGCATTAGTAGATGGTGTTTCTGATTTAAGATATAAAGATGAATTTGATCGTAGTGATCCAAGTATTTCTTCTATAGATATTCCAGAAGAAAGATCTCTTGAAGGATATATTGCTATGCTTGATCACCTTAAAGGACTTCTTTATCGTCAAAGAAAAAATAGTAAATCTAATCATATAAGAGAAGAAGAAGAAAAAGAATTAAAAATGCAATTACCTCTTCCATTACCTCCTAATATTACAAGGGATGATAATAATGGATCTTTATTATCTAAGAGTATATCAAATTCTATCTCTCATGATCTTCCTACTCCAAGAGGATTTTTGTATACTAAACCTGCTGGAAATTCTCAAGAAAATTCTAATAATAATCAAAAACTTCAACAACCTTTAGAAAGTAATGAAGAAGAACAAAATAATAATATTTTTGAAGAAGATGAAGAAGAATTTAATGATAGTGGAGATGAAGAGATTGATGAAGAAAATAATACTAATGATGATGATGAAGATTTTGAAGATGCTATGCCTTTATCTCCTGTACGTTGTACTACAATAAATGATAATTATAGACGTCTTTTAGAAAATGCTGATCGTTTACCTTATATTCAACCAGGTAAAGTATCTCACAATGATGATTATAATGGAGATAATAATAATATTGAAAACGAAGTAGATGAAAATATAGAAAAAAAAATAAATAAAGGAATTAATAATGATATTATTGAAAATGTATCTTTCTTAGATATTGGTGATGGAGAAATTGAAGGTGATACTGATGGTGGTTATACAATGTATCTTCAAACTGATAATACTAGTGATACACCTAATTCTGATGCTGCTAAGAAAGTAAATGGAAAGGAAAATTAATAAATAAGGGTGTTAATATTATTATTATTGTTTTTTTTTTTTTTCTCTCCTAAATTTATTATTATTGCAATCTACCCGCGTGCAACACTGATTAGCGAGCACGCTTTCATATATATATATATATATAATATTTAAATGTATATTTAAAAAAAAAAAGTATCGTCTCAGTTAATTTTTTTTTTTTTTTGACCATTACGGTATTTGTTTTGTAGTACTTAAGTTTGTATACATTTATGTCTATTTGTGTATGGAGATTATTTTTATCTTTTTGTGAAAATATACATATATATATATATATATTTATAGGTACTTATATGTCTGCCTTTATACAGAATAAGATGCAAGGGTGGAAAAGAAAAAAAAAACAAAAAAGTTTTGGAAAAATCAGATTTCTTTTTTTTTTTTTTTTTTTTTCTCTCTCTTTTTTTTTTTTATTATTGTGATATTTGTGTTTGCATGCCTAGGCCACTCCTAAAAAGGCTGTTTGAAATTAATTTTAAAATAGAGAAAACAGAAGGAGGTGGAAAAAAAAAAAAAAAAAAAAAAAACTCACTTGTTTTACTATTATAGTCGGTTTTTTTTTTTTTTATTATTATTATTTTAATAAATGTTATTTTTTGTGTCCCATTTTTTGATTATTAGTATTTTCTATATGTCTTGCGCTCTCTCTTTA